>ML664157.1:7694641-7750914 GCA_007570785.1 Antilocapra americana
GGAAATTGAAACCGTAATCAGAAATCTTCCAAAAAACAAAAGCCCAGGACCAGATGGCTTCACAGCTGAATTCTACCAAAAATTTAGAGAAGAGCTAACACCTATTCTACTCAAACTCTTCCAGAAAATTGCAGACGAAGGTAAACTTCCAAACTCATTCTATGAGGCCTCCATCACCCTAATTCCAAAACCTGGCAAAGATGCCACAAAAAAAGAAAACTACAGGCCAATATCACTGATGAACTTAGACGCAAAAATCCTCAACAAAATTCTAGCAAATAGAATCCAACAACACATCAAAAAGATCATACATCATGATCAAGTAGGCTTTATCCCAGGGATGCAAGGATTCTTCAATATTCGTAAATCGATCAATGTAATACACCACATTAACAAATTGAAAAATAAAAATCACATGATTATCTCAATAGATGCAGAGAAAGCCTTTGACAAAATTCAACATCCATTTATGATAAAAACCCTCCAAAAAGTAGGAATAGAAGGAACATACCTCAACATAATAAAAGCTATATATGACAAACCCACAGCAAACATTATCCTCAATGGTGAAAAACTGGAAGCATTCCCTCTGAAATCAGGGACAAGACAAGGGTGCCCACTCTCACCACTACTATTCAACATAGTTTTGGAAGTTTTGGCCACAGCAATCAGAGCAGATAAAGAAATCAAAGGAATACAGATTGGAAAAGAAGAAGTAAAACTCTCCCTGTTTGCTGATGACATGATCCTCTATATTTATTTTTATTTTTTTTTCAGGAGAAGAGAATTTAATCTTATTTTCCAGCTGGATATTTATTTACCAGCATAAATGCATTGTCATGCCTTATGTTACTCTTGCTGAAATTGAGAGCATCAGGAAGGCGTATTGACATAGAACCTAGCACTTGCATTTGGTCTGAGGAATGCTGGAGTCTGAGGTAGGTTAGAGCTCACCACGAGAGCAGGAGGAACCAAGAAGGCAGTTTTGGTATCAGCAGCCTGAGTGCAACTTTCTATGTGTGAAGTGAATCCACCGAAAATAGCCACTTAAGCCATCTTGGCAGAATTCTGTTGAAGGAGATGGTTTAAGAAGTGTGAAGTTCTTAGCTGAAAGAGTCTGTGGGTTCACCACTGAGAGAAGGGGAAAGGGAGCCGAGCTGAGAGGGGTCATGAGAGGTCAGCAGGAAAGGTCATGACCTGCGTCAGGGGACGGTGCCCTGTAGAGACCCTGTAGAGGGATTCTGCAGACAAACCTCAAATGTTCTCTAGGAAAGAGCCTGCATTTAGAACTTGCCACAACTGAGGACATGGGTGGGTTACAACAGCACTAGACAAGCAAGATTCTGACCTTTGCTTTTAACCTCTCTCCATCAGCTATTCTCATCTTCCAACTTTCTTCCACCCGCAAAAGCCCAGCAGCGCCAGTGCCACACCACATAAAAGAGGAAGAATAAAAACACCAGCAGACTTTCTCAAGCCTCAGGTCTGACCTGAGAGGATGGAGTCAAGGCATAAGAGAGGAGAGGTTTTATTGTAGGAGTAAATACCGAATTACATATGGTATGAAAATTTTGATTTAGTCTTAAACTAGTTTTCTAAGCAATTACTGTACCTGTTCACGACATTGCCAAGAGATAGAAAAGAGTGATTTAACTCACTGCTTAAAGGCAGTGAGAGAAAAATACAGCCCTGATTCTTCACTAATACCAGACAATAGTAACAATAATAATAATGAATAAAAGTAACCACAAACCTATTTTCAGGGTTTTACCTTTTATGAAACACTTTCTTGTGGTCTAACTCAAGGAAACCCAGTCCCCGGGTCACAGACTATTACTGGTCTGTGGCTTCTTAGGAAGTGGGCTGCACAGGTGAGCAGTGGGTGAGCATGTGAAACTTCATCTGTATTTACAGCCACTCCCCACGGGCTTGCATTACTGCCTAAGCTTCGCCTCCTGTCAGATCAGTGGCAGCATAGCAAATGTAATCATCTCCAAACTCCACCCAGTCTACAGAAAAATTGTCTTTCATGAAACCAGTCCCTGGTGCCAAAAAGGTTGGGGATCACTGGTCTAACTTATACACATGTGTTTTTGGTCTTGCTCAATACAACAATAATCAATATTGCTTTTCTTTCTAATACAGGATAGTGGAGTAATCTGTAGCCTCTGCTAGAATGCTCTTCCTTCTATTTTAACCTAGTTAACTCCTACTATGTCAGAGTCCAGGTCAAATGTCTTTGCCTCAAGGAAGACATCTATGATCCTCCAGATTTATGCTTTCATAATGCCCACTATTTCTAATTCATAATGCTCTTCATAATTTTACTTTAAAATTATGTAATTAATTAGTTAATACCTAGTGTTAGCTTCTTGAGAACAGGGCCCTACTGGATCTCACTCAGTATTAATTTTCTGGTACCTAACACAGAGCCTTACACATACTAAGGGCTCAATAGATTTTAGTTGACTAATAGAGAAATGATGGAAGACAGAACAAATATGCCTTGAAATTCCTTGTTCCTGATTAAGAAGAGTTTCTTTGGAGTTATTGTTGATAAAGTTTCAGGCCCAAATGCCTTTCTGGTAGTAGTCATTTGAGGCTGCATTTGATGTTATACTGTGGCCTGTTAAGAGACACTGAACTGGGTGCAGAGGACCATTAGTGTAGACGGCTGGGAAGGGTGGATCCCAGGTGGACTTGTTACTTTTGTTTTAGATAGCAATTCTATTCATTAGCAAGTCCCTTGTATTTTCATCCTTGTAAAGATAATGGGATAATAACTTTTTTTTTTTAAAGCAGGTTCTTTGGTCCCTTTGAAGGAGAATGCTATATAAGTCTATGATATTATTTCTTTTACTAATCAAAGGGAAAAAATGTCAGGCTAACATCAAGGACAATGCTTTTGATAATTTTTTAAAAGGTTATGCATGCTTTTATTTTGCAGTCAATTAGACATCTTTTTTAAACATAAAACTGAGCAGCTGATATTTCTTTTTAATGACATTTTCTTACCATGAAAAATTGAGCATATTTTCTAATGAATTATTAGAAAAGATCAACCACCCATTCAGAAGGACTTTTGAGGCCACTATATCCTTTCCCTCCTGGCATTTTAAAACATTTAAATTAGCTTGGTAATGTTTTAAAATTCTACTCATTGTAAAATAAATAAAGGTTTACCCTGAGGCTTCCAATTATGCTAAAGCAGATTTCATTTCACTGAAATGTTATTTCTTCTTTGACTTTTGAATATGATGATTGTTAAAGATCTTTCCAGAGTTAGATTGCTATTGACTCATTTTCCTTTCTAAACGGGTTGGGTTTTCAATTTTCATTTGCTGATGGCTAATTATCAACTAATCAACTAAGAGATACCATAAAATACAAGAAGGAAGGTATTTTACTAAATTAAATTTCAGGATACATAAAGCAAATCATTATGTTGTACACCTAAAAGTAATACGATATCATGTTAATTATATGATAAATAATTTTTTCCAGGAGTCTTCCTAGAAGGTTAAAATATAAATGTAGTCAATGCCATGTGTGTTAAGTAAATGCAGAAATTTATAGAAAGAAGTAAATTATTTTTAATAATAATGATATTGATCTTATTGGCCAATAAATACATGACTAATGATTACATATGATGTAATATTCATTTCTTTAATCATGAATCAGTTTATAAGCCAAACATATGAGAAATTTATGAATAAAGGGACTATCTTCCCTCTATTAATCTGGTTAAATTGTAATTATTGGCCAAATTATTTTTATGGGGAAGGTAATCAAGGCATACTATCAGATTTATCAGAATTCCAGGGGTACACCTGCCTTAGATTCAGGCTGAAAAATTTGTTTTCAATCGTGAATTTTCAAGATGAGCGTAGTAAAGATCAGAGTCATATTAACTTAAATATTAGCAGTACTATGACTTTATTTTGTGTTCCCCAAGCTGGTAACACTTACGAGATGTATTGAAGTCAGTACTTAATTCAGAAAAAAACTGACCTTGTGAATAATATTTAATTTCCCACTCAACGGTATAGCATTGCTCCTTATTTATTCAAGACATTTATTTTTGTCTCCAGTGGAGTTTTTGGCTTGAGCCTAATGTAGTACACCTTTGAATTCTGTCAGTTTTAGGTGTATTTGGGAAATTAATGGGCAGTTCCCCTGGGGCTTGATTGCATGAGAGAATGAGACTTCCGCTAGAAGAAAATGAAGTCTCAGGAAACAGAGTGTCAGACAACTAGCGAAATGAGTAACAAATTCTTGGACAAAAGTGAGGAATAGGCAAGACTGAGAGGTCTGCACAGAGCACAATATTATTCTCCTGTTTTAGCTGCATTCCCTTCCCTCAATTCTTACTCATATCTAAATTTCCCAGAGGAGGCACTCTGAAATCAAAAAGGGAAAATACTGTATTCCGATAAACTGCTCCAGCCATGCGATCACAAGTGGATTTCTTTGGCACTCCTTTAATAGGTTATCATCCCCGATGGGAGAGGGGTCTGCTCTAGCCTTCACCGCAGAACACAAGTGCAGCACTAAACAGGATTCAGTGAGTGAGACTTGAACCAACGGACAAGGAGTTTCTGGCCAACCCAGTGGAGGTGGCAACTCTTCCTGGCTGCAAGGGACAGGGGCAGGGGGAAGGAAGGGGAAGGGCAGAAAGATGGACTCTTGGGGAAGTGGTGTACCCACCAAGAAAGCTGGAGGACCCAAAGGAATGGTGGAGTTCAACAGAAATGCAGAAACAGAAGTAGGAGCACCTGGAGGAAATGGAAGTAGGAATGTAATATGCTCATGGAAGGAAGTAGTTCCTGGAGTAAAACAGTTCAGCATGCTGGTGCTGGGAAGTGATGAGGGGCTTCATTTAGCCCTTGGGATAAAGGGAAGAACATCTCCAAAGGTAGGCAGAGCAGGGAGGGAAATTTCTATATGGCTGTTGGCTTCTCAGCTCCGGTGGGACATTCATTTCCTGGGGGCTTCTGGTTGGGGCAACTCTGCAGGAGAAAAAGATTCTGAAAGAGCACGTGGAACAAGTTTCTGTGGATGTGGCTTGCTGATGTTGGTGAAATATAATTTCAATTTTGCAGTTGGCATCTTTGGGGGAGAAAGGCCTTGGTACTCTAAGCAGCTTTCTTCATAGAGTCTTAAATATTACATGAGTTGGTTGGTTTGATTTTCCATAGGTAGGGTAAGTTGAATTTTTTTATGGCTTTATAATTTCATTAATCTATTAGTCTATCTATTTCTCAAATAAACAAAATCTTGAAAAAATTACTGAAGTAAATTATAATAAAAAACAAAGTAAGAAGTGCCAAAAATTAATGTAAAGGTGACAGTTGAGTAGGAAATGAAAAGAGGATTACATTTTTAAAAAAATGCAACAATTTCCAAAATATACAAGCAGTTCATACAACTTAATACCAGGAAAACAAACAACTCAAATCAAAAAGTGGGCAGAAGACCTAAACAAACATTTCTCCAAAGAAGACATACAGATGGCTAATAAACACATGAAAAGATGCTCAACATTGTATTATTAGAGAAATGCAAATCAAAATTACAATGAGATATCACTTCACACTGTTAAAAAATCTACAAACAATAAATGCTAGAGAGAGTGTGGAGAAAAGGGAACCTTCTTGCATTGTTGGTGGGAATGTAAACTGACACAGCCAATATGGAGAACAGTATGGAGATTCCTCAAAAAACTAGGAATATAACTACCTTAAGATCCAATAATCCCACTACTGGGCATATACCTCGAGAGAAACATAATTGAAAAAGACACATGTGCCCCAGTGTTCACTGCAGCACAATTTAAAATAGCTAAAACATGGAAGCAACCTAAATGTCCATTGAAAGATGAATGGTTAAAGAAGCTTTGGTACATATATACAATGGAGTGTTACTCAACCATAGAAGGAATGCATCTGAGTCAATTCTAATGAAGTGGAAGAACCTAGAGCCTATTATACAGAGTGAAGTAAGCCAGAAAGAGAAAAACAAATATCATGTATTAACATGTATATATGGAATCTAGAAAGATGGTACTGATGAACCTATTTGCAGGGCAGCAACAGAGATGCAGACATAGAGAACAGACTTGTGAATGTAGTGGGAGGAAGGAGAGGGTGGGACAAATGCAGAGAGTAGCATGAAAACATAAAGTGAGTGAAGTCGCTCAGTTGTGTCTGACTCTTTATGACCCCATGGACTGTAGCCTACCAGGCTCCTCCGTCCATGGAATGTTCCAAGCAAGAGTACTGGAGTGGGTTGCCATTCCCTTCACCAGGGGATCTTCCCAACCCAGGGATCAAACCCAGGTCTCCTGCATTGCAGGCAGATGCTTTACCATCTGAGCCACCATAGACACTACCATATATAAAATATATCAGTTCAGTTCAACTGCTCAGTTGTGTCTGACTCTTTGCAACCCCATGGGCTATAGCACACCAGGCCTCCCTGTCCATCACCAACTCCTTGAGTTTACTCAAGGTCATGCCCATTGAGTCGGTGATGACATCTAACCATCTCATCCTCTGTTGTCCACCTTTTCCCTTGCCTTCAATCTTTTCCAGCATCAGGGTCTTTTCCAAGGAGTCAGTTCTTTGCATCAGGTGGCCAAAGTATTGGAGTTTCAGCTTCAACATCAGTCCTTCCAATGAATATTCAGGATTGATTTCCTTTAGGATGGGCTGATTGGATCTCCTTGTAGTCCAAAGGACTCTCAAGAGTCTTCTCCAACACCCCATCAGTTCTTCAGCGGTCAGTTTTCTTTATAGTCATCCATACATGACTACTGGAAAAACCATAGCTTTGACTAGACAGAACTTTGTTGGCAAAGTAATGTCTCTGCTTTTTAATATGTTGTCTAGGTTGGTCATAACTTTTCTTCCAAGGAGTGCAAAATAAATAGTCAGTGGGAATTTGCTGTATGACTCAGGGAACTCAAACTAGTGCTCTGTGACAATCTAGAGGTGTAGGATGGAGTGGGTGGTGGCAGGGAGGTTGAAGAGGGAGGGGACATATGTATAGCTATGGCTGATTCATGCTGATGTATTGCCGGGAGCCGTCAGGATGCCCCCTTACTCGGATGACAAGGTCACGAGACTAAGAAAGTATTTGCAAAGCTGACTTTCTTTATCAGGGCATCCTGGGCAAGCCCCACCCTGGTATTTTTCTTGGAAGTTCTGTCCATGCTCGGAACATTGGCTCATCTCAGTAGGTCAGTCACAGTTGGAAAGAATTTGTCCTGAGATAATCCCCCCAGACCTTATCGACCAGAGGATCTGGGAAGGTGGATCACCTTCCCCGGGGGCTATGGAGGAATGAAAGGGACATTTAAATGGATTACTACTCATTACTGGGGAGTTTACCAAGAGTTCTCTGGGGGTCATGGCAAGGCCACCACCAGAAAGGCTCGTACTTGGGTCACCTTTCCACCTTCCACTCCCCTGACCACTCTACAGAGGAGGCTTGCTTCCTTGAAGAAATCAGGCTTGACAGAGACTTAGGAATGCTCATAATTGTGGCCAGCATAGTTGGAGATATTGATTGCTTTAGAATAATGTAGACATAGGAATTCGTTATAGTAGTTATAAGGTTAATAGGGTCTTATTGCTAAAGCGGTGCTGCTAAACTGTCTCTTAGTTCTCTTTCCTCTCTCTAAACTGTCTCTTTGTCCTCTTTCCTCTTCTCGTAAGAACTTGAGTAGGTTTACTAGAATAAACAGTCTCAAGCTTAAGCCCTTCCCTCTAGCTTCTACATAGTTGTACCTGATAAGAGAAATGTAACCTTTCTACTTAGGTTGATGTACTTATCTTGATTGAATGAAGTATACTGAAGACATTCAAATGGTAATCATACTATTGTTAAATCTAATTACATAGAATTCTGACTTCTGCAAAGGGAATGTTTCATGATAGTTTGGGGAATAAACTCAATGATAAGGTTGCTATGGGAGGTAGAAAACAAAAAATTGTATAGAATGATAGGTGATGTAATGATGTAATGGGGATGTCTTTTGGCTATAAAAACTGTAAACCAACAACAATAAACGAGAGACTTCTCCACCGCCTTTTGGAGAGACTTCTCCATCACCTCACAAAACTAACAGCAATAAAGAGAGACTGCTCCATCACCACACATGGACTCAGCTCAGTTCTTCCGCCGACGCCACTCATCCCTCAAGACTCCCGGACCCCGCCGGGGCTGGACCCCGGCAATGTATGGCAGAAACCAACACAGTATTGTAAAGCAATTATCCTTCAATTAAAAACAAATTTGAAAAAATAAAAAGAAAACACAAAAAATCTATGAGGTTTCATTATAGGTTAACTATCTCAATAGGATGTAAAATAAGTTTTGGATATTTTGGTAATGAAAACAAAGAGAAAATTAAGATAGATTATATAATACTTTTACATTTTTGTGTGATATTACCCTCATTTTAAATTGCTGCTTAACTCTTTTTAAGTGTTTTCTTTCACAAGCAACCTGCAAACACATCTCCTTTAAATGATTCAAACAAAATGTTTACAATAAAATATGAATTCTACTAGCCTTCTCTGTCAGAAATACTTTTAACATATTATCCATGTCCTTGTGTTATTTTTTTCCTACATATTTTTGGCTGTCAATACATAAAAAGGAAGGCCTAGTGAGATCTACATGAGAGGGCTTCCCTGTAGGAGTTCTAATTGAAGTGAGCCTTGTCCTTGAAGGTTGTATCTTATATATATTAAAAAAGAAAGGGAAGACTATCACTAAAATGATAATATTTTTCTTACATATAGAAGAATAATGACTTAGAATTTTTTCAAAGATCCCTGTATATTTCATTAACTATGTATTAAATTTTAAATTAAAAGAAACAACCTTGCTCCTCAAAACTATTGTCAATTTTAAAATACCAGTCAGTTTCTATGGGCACAGATGCAAAAAGACTTTAAGGCAGAGACTTAAATTTTAGGCCAGTTGGTAATGCTTGGATGGTTTAAAAAAAAAAAAATCTGCTAGAGGTTTGCATAAATTGTTTGGCAGTACTAGTATGCTGCAAACAGCTATTTTCCCCTCAGTTTTATGAATAACCTGGTTTCTTAACAGTCAAGTCACAGTCCCAGTTTAGGATTTTTTTCCCTCCATATTCAGATTTAGTTACAGCACAAATAGATTATTCAAGCATTGAGGGCCCACAAATCAACTTAGAAGTCATAGAATTGGGGATATTCTTTTATAAATCTCCATTAACTCTGTGTAGATCATATAATATCATCTATATCCCTGGAGGAGGGCAAAGCAACTCACTCCAGTATTCTTGTCTGGAGACTCCCATGGACAGAGGATCCTGATGGGCTACAGTCCATAGGGTTTCAGAGTCAGACATGGCTGAAGCAACTTAGCACACACACACATCCATTTGTTAAATTCTTTACAACATCCATTTGCTGAGCATCTACTATGTGCTAGACATTTTGCTAGGGGACAACAATATCTAGTGAAAATAAGTAAATATCTTGCTTTAAGCCTAGCAATAAAAATCAGCTAGATGAATGAAGATAAGTACTTTGAGGGGTTCTGGCATATATAGAAGCAAAAAAAAAAAAAAAAAAAGAAGAAGAAGAAGAAGAAAAAACTGAAGAAAGAGAGCCAATATGAATTCTAGTAAGGTACAACTGCCTGTAGCCTGGCTTATTTTTGTTTCTCAGTAACTAATATTATAGATTCTTCATTACAGGCCTGGTACAAATATTTAAAATTTAACAAGGGGTTCTTTTAATTTTGCTTTGGTTTTGGAGTCCTAAATGTGATGTTTTATAACTAGGCTTTGGGTGTAGATTTTCCGTCTATTAGTAACTGTTCTCTATACTTTGAATCAAAATTTGTTCTCCTTTTTACCAATCAGCTCCAATTTGAAGCATAATTCACCACCCAAGCCTTCTAGGCTCTATTCCACACTGCAGTATAATTTAAGGCCTTTCTGACAGCACCATATTTAGGACTGTTACTTGTATAGCTTAATTTTGTTGCGTAGGTTCACAATCAAGCTGTGATCTGCATGCAATCCAAGTGGGAGCTAGCTCATTTGAAAAGAATTAAGATCCAGTTGAGAATTAGCTAATAAATACAAAAGATTTGCTTAACCAAGTAAAGTACTTATAGGGCAGCGATTACTTGTAAGAGTTTTATCCTTTATGTTTAATATTCATGAGTGCTGATCCATGCATGAATTCTCTTAGTAAGCTCCCCCAAATACTAATTACATGGAAGTAGGGATATTGTATCTGCTTTAGCTATTTTTTTTGACAGATTACATTGTAAGAAGTTTGCCCAGAGTGAATGTTCTAACACCTACTCAGAGTTCCAGCAAAAGCAGTTCTTTTCCAAAAATTTAAGCTCTGATGAAGCATCTTCCAGATATATGAATCATAATGCCTTGAAGAAATCCAATGAAACTCACTTTGTTTTGGGAATATTTGCTGAGTTGCATCGCACTAGAACTATTAGATGAGTTATAACAGGCTTGAACATCTGAAGAAATCCTTAGAGCAGATCTAATGCTTTTTTGAAGTTCTAAGAAATTAGTTTTTCTTTTTTTTTTAATTCTTTTAGTTTCATTTATTTTCAGTGTAAATGTTCTGATTCACTTCTGTCTTGACAAGGGCTTGATGAAACATTTTTACTAATGTCACTTAAAATTGTGAACTTGTTCATTATCTGTGTATTTTAAGCTTTATAACCCAAATTAGTTTTAACTTTGAAAAGCTGAAGTGGTAGTGAAAACTAATAACTTCTTGTTTTAGTCTGAAATTTAGTAAGTAGGAAGGATAAGAAACTACTTTTTATACCATAGTGATTGGCTATTCTCAATGACTACTGAAAATAGGACATGTAGAAACAGAGGGAGGAAATAAACTTCTAAATAAGAACTAATGGGACTATGGAGATTAGTAGGATCCAGAATGTTTAACTGAGGTTAACTGGTTTCAAATTAATCCTTTCCCCCTTAAATCAAAAGTGACTGACTTTGTGGATAAACACTAATATGAGTTTAGATATTAACAATACAAACGAATATAGCATGAAGGATTTCTAGATGAATGTAGAGGTTTTCTGTAGTGAGCTAACCATGGGTCTAAGAGTGTGGTAAAATACTTTCACAAAAATAGGATTTCTGGCCCTCTGCAGTATTTAAGGGAACAATTTTAGGGGGCATGTTGTAGAAAGAAAAAAAAAATTTCAGGATTAAAACTTAGGTTCAAGGATTCAATTTAATTGCCGATCTGACTTGGCAGTCTGTTAATAGGCCCAGTGGGAATGTTTTAAGAATTGGATGAGAGATACAAATGAACCTATTTACAAAGCAGAAAATGACTCATAGACCTAGAGAACGAATTTATGGTTGCTGAGGGCTAACCACCAAGGACCTACTGGGAACTCTACTTAATGTTATGTGTTAGCCTGGATGGGAGGGGAGTTCGCAGAGGAATGGATCCTTGTATATGTATAGCTGAGTCTCTTGGCTGTCCACCTGAAACTATTAGAACGTTGTCAATCGGCTACATCCCAATACAAAATAAAAAGTTTTAAAAATATATGGGTAAGAAAAAAGTGGAGCAAAGGGAACAGAAAGAAAATACCAGCTGAAGAGCAAGGAACCCAGAGTTCAGTAACGGTGAGAGTGAAAGTCACTCAGTTGTGTCTGACTGCTTGTGACCCCATCGACTCTACAGTCCATGGAATTCTCCAGACCAGACTACTGGAGTTGGTAGCCTTTCTCTTCTCCAGGGGATCTTCCCAACCTAGGGGTCGAACCCAGGTGTCCCACATTGCAGGCTGATTCTTTACCAGCTGAGCCACAAGGGAAGCCCAGGGAAATGGTAATGGAAGCTTATTCTAAAAGCTCGTTAATAATCTTATCAAAGCACCTATTAAGAGGCTTTGGAGAATCTGCCCAAATTCTTATATAGAAAGGAGGAGGAAGGATGGCTATAAATTACAAATCACATGAAGCAACTGATCTAAACATGTGGTGGCTGATACCTATAATTACTATTTTAGATATTTATTGTTGGTTACTTATTTTTTTGAAGCATGTATTCAACCAGATCATGAGCTCCTTATGGCAAAATTCAGGCTTAAATTGAAAAAAGTAGGGAAAACCAATAGGACATTCAGATATGACCATATCAAATCCCTTATGATTATACAGTGAAGGTGATGAATAGATTCAAGGGATTACATCTGGTAGACAGAATGCCTGAAAAACTATGGATGGAGGTTCATAACTTTGTTCAGGAGGCAATGACCAAAACCATCCTAAAGAAAAAGAAATGAGAGATGGCAAAGTGGTTGTCTGAAGAGGCTTTGCAAATATTAATAGCTGAGGAAAGAAGAGAAGTCAAAGGCAAGGGGGAAAGGGAAAGATATACCCAATTGAACCTAACCAGACCTAACAGAAGCAGAAGATATTAAGAAGAGGTGGCAAGAATACACAGAAGAACTGTACAGAAATAGATCTTAATGACCCAGATAACCATGATGGTGTGGTCACTCACCTAGAGCCAACATCCTGGAGTGTGAAGTCAAGTGGACCTTAGGAAGCATTACAACCAACAAAGCTAGTGGAGGTGATGGAATTCCAGCTGAGTTATTTCAAATTCTAAATGATGATGCTGTGAAAGTGCTGCACTCAACATGCCAGCAAATTTGGAAAACTCAACAGTGGCCACAGGATTGGAAAAGGTTAGTTTTCATTCCAATCCCAAAGAAGGGCAATGCCAAAGAATGCTCAAACTATCACACAATGGCACTCATTTTACATGCTAGCAAGGTAATGCTCAAAATCCTTCAAGCTAGGCTTCAACAGTTCATGAACCAAGAACTTCCAAATGTACAAGCTGGCTTTAGAAAAGGCAGAGGAACCAGAGATCAAATTGTCAACATCCATTGGATTAGAAAAAACAAGGAAATTCCAGAAAAATATCTATTTCTGCTTAATTGACTATGCTAAAGCCTTTGACTATGTGGATCACAACAAACTGTGGAAAATTTTTAAAGAGATGGGAATACCAGACCACCTTATCTGCCTCCTGAGAAACCTGTATGCAGGTTAAGGAGCAATAGTTAGAACTGGACATGAAACAGCAGACTGATTCAAAACTGGGAAAGGAGTACATCGGGGATGTACATTGTCACCTTGCTTATTTAACTTCTATGCAGAATACATCATTAGAAATGCCAGGCTAGAAAAAGCACAAGCTGGGATTAAGACTGCTGAGAGAAATATCAATAACTTTGGTTATGCATATGACACTACCCTTAATGGCAGAAAGTGAAGAGGAACTAAAGGGCCTGTTGTTGAAAGTGAAAGGGGAGTGTGAAAAACTGGCTTAAAACTCAACATTCAAAAACTAAGATCATAGCATCTGGCCCCATCACTTCATGACAAATTGAGGTGGAAAAAAAGATGCTTGCTCCTTGGAAGAAAAGCTGTGACAAAGCTAGGCAGTATATTAAAAAGCAGAGACATCACTTTGCCTGCAAAGGTCTATATAGTGAAATCTATTTTTTTTTCCTATAGTCATGTATGGATGTGTGAGTTGAACAAAGAGGGCTGAGCACTGAAGAATTGATGCCTTTGAACTGTGATGCTGGAGAAGACTCTTGAGAGTCCCTTGGACAGTAAGGAGATCAAACCAGTCAATCCTAAACAAAATCAGTCCTCAATATTCATTGGAAGGACTGATGCTGAAGCTGACATTTCAATATTTTGACCATCTGATGCGAAGAGCTGACTCACTGGAAAAGACCTTGATCCTGGAAAAGATTGAAGACAAAAGGAGAAGGGGGTGGCAGAGGATGAGATGGTTAGATAGCATCACTGACTCAATAGACATGAGTTTGAGCAGACTCCAGGAGATAGTAGAAGACAGAGGAGCCTGGCGTGCTCCAGTCCACAGAGTCAGACCTTACTTAGTGACTGAACAGCAACAGCATTCAGTCATGGTAAGTTAAATTGCATAAGTTAGGGGATGTGGGTAGGCCCTGTGATACCAGAGTGTCATTTATTGTTGTGGCTTTCCCCTAGTGCTTTCATGTGATCTTAATTCTATGGCATATATGCAACAGTTAATATTCCAGAGTGTGTGCCTGTGGCATTTGAGAGATAATGTGGTTTCAGGTTGTGATATCTAATTTTCATCATGAATTGATACTTGTTCACCCATATCTATACACCCCCATCTCCCAAACTGGGGATCATTTATCCAGGAACTGGTGACTTTTGTTGGCTTTTGTTTGTAGTTTTCACTGACTTTAAGTACTTTTGATAATTTATTTTCACAAAGTTTCAATCTGAAGTCAGAGGCTCAGACAAAGAAAGACTCTACTGCCTAGAGATTAGGAGTCCTAATGAGAGTTTCCAGTCTGGTTCAAGGGGAAAAAAAATTGTTAGGGGCAAGAGAGGTGGGGCATATAATGGGTCTTGTAAGGAGGAGATGGCCTCTAGGGATCAAGCCCAACAAATGTAATCAAACTTCAGCTTCCATCAGTCACAGGATGTATACATATGAATTTACTCCTAGTGGTCCTCTCCTTTTTTTCCCTTACCTTTCTTACATGGCCTTTGTAGGCATTTTAGTGTGTGACTGCTACATTATTGCTCTATTAAACAATGAACACAATTTGTATGTTGATGTTTAACTCATACCCCTCATTCCATCACTCTGTAGAATAGTTATGTAACTGAACAGACTGTATCTAACTCTTATTTGACCCTCATTTACTTCCTCCTTCCATTGTTCCAAACTCATGGAGCCCTTGAACAATTTTAAATCCTTCTCTAATCCCTTTCTTGATGCAGGTTATTACCAGTGCAGGCAACTCAACAAAATAATGCTTTCACTGTATATCACTCCCCTGTTTAAGTGGCTACTGAGGTTCCCTGTTACTTATTAGATTTAGTCTATTTCTCTTATTAAAATTTTAGCCCTCCTAAAACATCTTTCTGGTACTTTCTCCTACCACTTCTGTGTTTCTCTAACCTGGCTGATAATTAAAATCCTCTGGGAAACTCTTTGAAAGACACTGTTCCTGACCTGACCTCTAGAGCTTATGATTTAAGTGACCTGGGGTGTGGACTGGAGGATAAGTATTTTCCCTTTAACTTAGGTATTTCTAATTTGAAGCCAGGCTTGAGAGCCACTTATGCAAACTAGTGGTTCCAGACCATGAGCATCTGCGTCACCTGGGAACTTGCTAGGAATGCAAATCATTTGACCCCACCCCAGATCTTATGAATCAGAAATCCTGGGGATGAAACCAGAAACCTGTATTTCAATAAGATTCTGACATATATCAAAGCTGTGCTGTCTAATGTGGTAGTTACCTGTGGCTATTAAGCACTTGAATTGTGGCTAGTCCAAATTGAGATGGACTATAATATCAAGTACACGATAATATTTGAAGACCCAGTACAAAAAGAGAATATGAAAGTCATGTAAATGATATTTTAAACTAATAAAATGTTGAAATTATATTGGGCAGGTTAAAGAAAATGTATTGTTATGATGAATTTTACCTATTTCTTTTTTTAAAATGTGCCTGCTAGAAATTACATATATGGCTTGCATTGGGCTTCCCGGGTGACCACCCAGATTCTTTAGGGTAAAGGATCTGCCTGCCAAATGCAGGAAACACAGGTTAGATCCCTGGGTGGGGAAGATTCCCCTGGAGAAGTAAATGGCAATCCACTCCAATATTCTTGCCTGTGAAATCCCATGGACAGAGGAGCCTGGAAGGTACAGTCCAAGGGTCACAAAGAATTAGACATGACTGAGTGCATGATTGCATATCTATGCCATCGTTATTTTCCTACTCAGAATCCTTTCAAAATGGTTTAACCAAAACACAGACTTGATTTTTGATTCCATACCTCTGCCCCTTTCATGCATCATTTGCATCATTAAATAGTCCTTCCTACCCCTCCATTCTTGAACCATTCTGGCTGATTTTTCCAGATTGAACTTTTCTTTTTACTTTGTCTTTTTTACTTCAAAAGTGTCTCCTGGCCACTCTATCTCCTGGCCTATGATAACTTTATTTCTCTATTTTTGCAGTTCCTAATTCCAGAAGGTAAGGGAGATTCATAAAGGAACAATTATGACTGGAGAACTCATAGGAAGGGGGCAGTGTCTCAATTTTCAAGGATGGTAAAATCATCAAAAGGTGGAAGAGGAGGGTACCAAGCTGTCATACTGAAGTGGTGAGGTCTGGAATTCCTAAATGGCAGAGCCCAGTCCCCTTTATTTGTATCCTCCACAGTTCAGGTTGGGCTTCCCAGTAGATCAGTGGGTAAAAAATCCACCTGCAATACAGGAGGTATGGGAGATGCAGGTTCGATCTCTGGGGTTGGGAAGGTTCCTTGGAGGAGGAAATGGCAACCCACTCTAGTATACTTGCCTGGGTAATCCCATGGACAGAGGAACCTGGCAAGCTACAGCCCACAGGGTTGCAAAGAGTCAGACACAGGCTAAAGGGACAGAGCACACACACACTCATGCACATAGAGTGGGTCAATCTGTGTCCTGCAAGGCAGGAGCCCAGTAGACGTATGTGGCTGATGAAGGTGATGGACTTTAGAAGCCAGGATGAGGGAAGGACAGCTGCTGGAAAACTGGATAAAAGCCATGGGATCCAAGAATGAGGCTTCTTTTTTAAACAAAAAAAATCTCGTGTTCCCATTTAATAAGATGGTGACAAAATTCACAGGTTAATTGGTTTCAGTAACTTATAGAAGCTCAACATTCAGAAAACTAAGATCATGACAATCTGGTTCCATCACTTCATGGCAAATCGATGGGGAAACAGTGGCTGACTTTATTTTTCTGGGTTCCAAAATCACTGCAGATGGTGATTGCAGCCATGAAATCAAAAGATGCTTACTTCTTGGAAGGAAAGTTATGACCAACCTAGATAGAATATTAAAAAGCACAGATATTACTTTGTCAACAAAGGTCCATCTAGTTAAGGCTATGGTTTTTCCAATGGTCATGTATGGATGTGAGAGTTGGATTATAAAGAAAGCTGAGCGCCAAAGAATTGATGCTTTTGAACCATGGTGGTGGAGAAGACTCTTGAGAGTCCCATGGTCTGCAAGAAGATCCAACCAGTCCATCCTAAAGGAGATCAGTCCTGGGTGTTCATTGGAAGGACTGATGTTGAAGCTGAAACTCCAATACTTTGGCCACCTGATGTGAAGAGCTGACTCATTGGAACAGACCCTAATGCTGGGAAGGATTGGGGGCAGGAGGAGAATGGGATGACAGAGGATGAGATGGTTGGATGGCATCACTGACTCAATGGACATGGGTTTAGGTGGACTCTGGGAGTTGGTTATGGACAGGGAGGCCTGGCATGCTGTGGTTCATGGGGTCACAAAGAGTTGGACACAACTGTGCGACTGAACTGAACTGAACTTGTAGAAATCAAGCCATGTATTTGGGGCTTTTATGATTATGGGAATAGGGGTGCCAGCAAAGAGAACATTTAAGTAATACTTTAGGGGCTTTTTCTTATTTGTTTCCTATGTTCTATTTTATATCAGGTACAATTTTGCTTAAAGGGTGTAAGAGACTAGATGACCTCAAAATATGACTTTCTGCTCAGAACTCTACTCCCTACACCATGTAAGGCAGACCCATGTCTCTTCTCTAGTCTATTTAAAATCCCACAGCACTCTCCTCTTGCAGCTTTTTTCTACTGATACCTTCTCAGCATTTTCTTTCTTGTCATTTCCCACCATTGTGTAACATTAAGACAGAAAAAATAATGATGTTAGGGATGTGAAAGGGGAGATCTTAAAGCAGAAAAATAAAAAAGCTAACCATGTTTCTTCTCATATGGAATTTGTTTGCTAACCCTCAGTCCACTCTAGTACATGAATTAATTTTATTCTTTCTATAATCATGCAAATTTAGAAAGCTAATGTTTAATATTTCTCAGAAAGAACCATTTAAACCACCAGATGCTTTAACAGTTGCTTCAAGTTCTTCAGAAAGTTCTCACATGAAAACATGAATTTGATCTTTGAAAAGCTTCTCAGGGAAACAAGTAGTAATGCTTGAATTGATTAGAACTTTCTGCCTCCAGAATCCTTTAATTCTCATTAATAAGGAAGAAAATTATCTACTAGCAAATACTTTCTAAGACTCAAATAGTGATGTTTTATATGCAATCAAGACAATGAAGCACCTAGATATGATATTATCAAGTTATAAGTTATCCATTTCTCATCACCACCTGAAAAAAATATTTTTTTTTTAAATGAACCTACTTGCAAATGAACCTGTAAAATACCACCAGCCAAGCATGATACTGGGATAAAGCATTTCATCAAAACGTCTATAGACCATTTCTCTAAAGTATAGATGAATATCTTGCAAGTTATCACATAGTGCACATTTTCAGAGTCACTTTGGGGAGAAATGTGATAACATATTTTTTTTATGAAAAGAGGCAATGTGATCAATAAAATAAAAGGGCAGATTTGAAATGCAGAAATCAATTTTTAGTGAGGAATGAATGACAAAAACAAGTTATTTAGTTTCCAAAACGTGTGTGCTGTCTTGGTCTATTTTATTTTGTTATATCTTTTTTTTTTTTTACCCAACCATCATTTTGGTTTCCATTCCCCAGGAACCCTCTATGCTATTGCCAAAGCTGTGTTGCTGACATAGGTTTTCAAGATCAGGAATGGTTCTATCAATTCTCTTTTCTTTCCCAAAGATGATTGACACCTTTTCTCCCTGCCACCCCTCCCCCCAAACAATTTCCTATAAATGAAATTTTACTCCTTTAGAAAGTAGCAAAGGTATGAAGTTAGAGGGGATACTTGTATAGCCTCAGAATATTCACCAGAAATTAATAATAAGCACTGTAGTCATAAATCTACTTCCTTGTGCAGCACAACCTTTGAGGTTGCAAATTGGCTCTGGAGGCCCCAGGTTTGGTTTGGGTAGCTGTCACTTCAGAGACTCCATATCTTAACGAGCTTTCCTTGTGCAAATCCAAAGATTCACTAAATGTGGAAAATCTTATATCTGAACACTGCTCTCAAATAATGGCCCTCACCTTCCTAACAGTAGCTGCTTTCAGTTTCTCTAGTGGGTGCCCAGTTAATGTGTTGACTTTGAGTCTGTTTCTCAAACTTCTCCTGCCTTGGTTTGAATGGCAAGCAATGACCTTCCTCAGGCTGTGGGTAGGTTCATTCATCCAATGGGAGGCAAGAGTGGGTCAGAGGAAGGAAGATGGCAGTGGTGTTTTCCCTCTCTTTTTTTTTTCCTTCTGATTTTCATGCCATTTATGGCAGCATCGAGTGGGGTTGGTGGTAAAGAATTTGCTTTCCAGTGCATGAAACATAAGACATGTGGGTTTGATTCCTGGATCCAGAAGAATCCCTGGAGGAAGGCATGGCAACCCACACCAGTATTCTTGCCTGGAGAATCCCATAAACAGAGGAACCATGAGCTATAGTCCATAGGATCACAAGCAGTCAGACACTACTAAAGCAGCTTAGCACATAGCTCTGACTTGTGCCAGGCAGCTCCTCTTCCTGAGGTCCCAGCTCCTCTGGTCAATGCCTTCCATGTCTGCATCCCACAAAACATCCTGGCTGTGGGCTCTTATTATGTCACTTCTGGTTCCTTCCAGGCCTAGGCATGATAGCTTCTTTCTGCTTTTGCCAAACTCTGGGTAGCCTCACCATCCCCTCATAGGTGTCTCTGTATTTTCACCAGCTGTTTCAGGAGATACTCTAGCTCCTTCTAGGTCTCCTTACTGGCCTGAGGTACCCACTGCCCTGCCACTATGAGTTCTGACTGCTGAGAGTTCAAAACCAGCCTCCTTCTCTGAGACTTGGCTGATGGAGTTGACAGAGCAGTCACCACCCGTGCTGATGGTTATGAAATGCTGACCCTCTTTTGTCACGGAAGGGATAATTCTTCGGTGGGGTTTATGACCCAGAGACCTCTTCCTGTGGATCAGGCCAAGGCTGTGCATGACTTGAGTCCCATCTTTGCTTAGTTCTATCTTCTTCTCTATCCTGATTTTCTCTCTCCTTCACTTTTCTTAAACAGCACACCTTCAGAAAAATCACATGCTCTCAAATCCTTGTCCCAAGCTATCATTTCTTGGTGACCCAAACTGAGGAAGCAGTGTAATTCAGCCCCTCTGTTTGGAAGTCTTAGGGTAGTTTGTGTTTTCCTGACTGTATCCTGAATGATACAGAAAGCTTAAAGTAACTCTCAGCATCTCACTTGTGAAAAAAACAAAAGCACAATGATAGCACCTGTTTGGGTATTTTAATACAAAAGCAAGCTCATGCCCACTACTTATTTGATTGCCCTCACCCCTCTCTGAGGTAGAGTTTCCCCCTCATTGTCTCCCTCTAATCTCAGTGGTTTTCTTTTAGTTTCTTTAATACAGTATATTTCTTCCTACCTCAGATTAGTTTCCAAATGCTGTTACTTTTTCTGGAATGGGGTAAGGGATATTAGGTGAATTGTCTACATGACAGCTCATCCAGGAGATAGAACTGGGTCATATTTTCTGAGACCCAAGACAGTGAGTTTTCTGTTGCTCCACATCTTTCTAATTAGGAAACAACCAGGCAGAAAATACTTTTTAAAGAGGAAATTAACACAATAAAGTAAAAAGATCTTTCAGGTTATACTGCTAACTTCCTGTTTTGCATCGAGAAGTAAGTTATCTCTCCTTGATGCTCATTTAGAGACCTTAGATCTTTCTGACAAGAGCATGGGTCAAGACAAAACTCAGCCTCCCAGAGATAATTCTCACTGGCATCCTTACCTTCTCCTCCAGGCAAGGAAATCTACCCACCAGTGTAATTCTGAGGGATCCCTGAGAAGTGAGCTATGGGTGGTGATCATCCTTCCACTGAGGACCACTTCCTTCCTCTCCACCCCAACTTCCACCATCATTCTGCCTACTCTCAACTTTAAATGGAAGAGTTCTCTAATGCCCTTGCCCCTTGATGGTTCTTTGATCTCTGTAACTCCACTGGCTTTCATATTCACTTGCTCTTGTCATGACTTGGAAGTCTCCTCCTTTGAAACATGAAGCTTCAATAACTTGCCATCAAACAACAATCTCATATTTTTCCAGCTCTTACTCCATCACCCTAGCACACTCATTAGTCTCATAAAATTAATTTGATTCATTTTACCAATTTCTCAACTATTTGTCACCTTCACTTTGTTCCTGACTTTAGATTAGATTAGATAGATTAGATTAGATTCTATAATCTCTGGTGTTTGGCTACAAAGAGCACAGTAAACAATGGAGTTGAACTATTCTCTTGCCAGTATCCTCAGCTCCCATACTCCCTTTTTCATCTTCACCATTATGGCAGTATTCCTGCCTAGACAGCTACAATTTCTCTTCTCAGTTCCTAAAACCTAATGAATGAGTACTACTGAGGAAGCCAAAATTCATCTTGGCACTATGAACAGATAGAAATCTATTTCAGTTGGACTATTGAAATTATTAAGTATGAAATTACTAAAACTTACATATGCTTACACATCATTCCAGTCTGATGATGAGATGTCCCTTCCTGTTCAAAGACAAATCAGCCCAGGCAAGATATTCCCTTCCATGAGTTTACTGAGAATATGTATAACATTTTATCCCTATTTCAATATTAGAACCTGGAGCATGATATATAGTCAATAAGTATTTTATTTAATGACTCATTTTCTTTCCCATATTTTCCATAGCTTATATCATATTCAAGTCTATCTACCTTACTAAACTGTGAGTTCCTTGAGGACAGTAATTGTTTCTTAGTCATTTTTTATCCCTTATACCAGGCAATGTCTGAAACATAGTAGGTGTGAGTGAACAAGGGGAAAGGAAATTAATATCTTAGTGACATAGTCATTTTTGAGCAGTTAAACTATGTTGATAAATGGATGTCTAAATAAGGAAATTAGTTACATGACAAGTCTAGGTGTACAACTATGACAACTCAATGAATTCTAACTTGCTTTATAACCAAATGAATTTAGATAATTATTTCCATCTCAAGTCAGTTTATTTTTAAAAAACTAATCAGATGATTTTTAGCCTGAGAATGGATGATCTGAGAGTCCTACATTTTCTATTGCCAGGGTTCTCTTTAACACAACTTGACTGATCTGAAGACAACTGTGCACAGACCTAAGTTCTCATTCTGAAATCTACTCTTTTTTCTTCTCTTTGGTTATTTAGTTTAGCTGCTTATATAGTTTCTTTGGGATACCCTACTTTCTGGTTTTTTTCTTTTGTATTATCATAATAGAAATCATCAAAGAGTTAAAACTCCTACTTCCTAATCCACTATTTCAAGTCTATTTATTGCTGGCCATTGCCTAATCATGACAAACATATGCACCAATCTGATATAGAGAATAAAATTAAGATTCTGCAACACTTACAGTTGTCTATATACTATACAACTAAAGTTGCATACAGACTTTTCAGGCCCTTTCTAGATTTAAATAAGCCACAATCAAACCTCAAGATGGTGCTTTTGCTTATCTGAGGTCTCTATACTAACCACTCAGTAAATGTCCAGGAATCTGACTTTTTACTTTTAACTTCAAAAGAATCGCACCATGCACTCCTACTTCACCACAAGCCTTCAAGAAAGTCAGATGAGAACAAGCTCTCCTTTCCCCTTATAAAATCAAAATTTCTGGTGACTTATGAAACAAGAAACTTAGCACAAGGGCACTTGATATTTCCCCAACACAGTCCATCCTTGATTATCCAGGGGTGTAAGTTATGTACTTCCGAGTTTCCTATAGTTTATAATTCTAGGTTGAATCTTCCCTTTTGCCATACACAGCTCTAGATTATCTTTCCTTACATTACTTTTGTGTGGTTAAGAGCCTACAAGCTTTAACAACATTAACTTATCAAATATGTTGCCCCCAAATCACATGGGGCTCTCAAAACCAAAAGTAAAGTGTTCGGTGCATGGCCCAGATTCCCCTTCCAGGCAGGAGCTCTCATTTTCCTAACCTCCAGGGCTGTGGCCTGCAGAGCTCACAGCAGTCTCTCCCCAAGAATTGCCCTTGAGTGAAAAGACCTGCTTTGCCCAATATTCTAAGCAACCCACATCCAATGACTCTTAAATGTATGAAGTTACAAAACTATCCTCTGATCTCCTTTCTCCACCGCACCCATACACTATTGGGGTGGGTCATTCCAGTTTCAGAGCTCCCCATGTGGTCAGCTGAGACTTCCTTTGCAACTGTTATCAGATTAATTTCTCCCTCCACCAGACCCTGTTTCTTTCACTTCCTTGTGGGTGTTACTTATGGGAGGTTCTCCAAAAAACCACCTGGATGCAATGGGATTCAACCTACGGTTGTTAATGCCAGGAATGATCCTAGAAAGGAGACTCTGAAGATTTTGGACTTGGATCACCCACCAATTGACTGGTGATAGGTAGATTATGGGTATCATGGCCTGCTGTAGTGGTGAAATTGTTAAACTTTCAAAGTGGTAAACTGGGAGGGAAATAGGGACTGTCTCAGGTATTATAAATTTTGGGGAGGAACAGTAATATTAAGAAAAGGGGAATCAAATGATTCATTCTACTAATGCTTTGTTGTGCTGTGTTTGCTCAGTTCCATAGTCATGTCCAACTCTGCAACTCCATGGATTGTAGCCTGCCAGGCACCTCTGTCCATGGGAGTTTTTTCCTAGCAAGAATACTGGAGTGGGTTGCCATGCCCTCCTCCAGGGGATCTTTCCATCCAGGGACTGATCTGTGTCTCTTGTGTCTCCTGCATTGGCAGGCAGATTTTTTTTCTTTTACCACTGTGTCACCTGGGAGGCCCTCAATGCCTTTAAAAGGTAGCAGAATATGCCACTCCAAAATACACCTGCAAAAGTTCAGAGCATGCCACCCTAAAATATGCCACTTTGGTATATTGATTATTTTGAGCTGTAGGTACTTGAAAAACAGCAAATGCAGGAGGAGGCTTTCTCTGAACTCCCTTTTTTGCCTAAAGACAGATCCTCCAAAACAGACTTGACTGTCATAGATCCCCTCCCTAGGAGCTGCATCAGTCAAGGGAGATTGACTCATCACAGGAGAGAAGAATAGAAGGTGACAACCCAACGAACTTTGTCACAGACTATCATACCTACCATCTATTCTTCTAAAGGCCCTCATCATCCTAAAAATTATTTACTCTTCCCTAAGAATCCCATATTCCCCTCCCCTTTCCCTATTAAGATGGCTGTGGTTTAGTTGCTTAGTCATATCTGATTCTTTGCGACCCCATGGACTGTAGCCTCTCAGCCTCCTCCATTCTTGGGATTTCCCAGGCAAGAACAGTGGGTAGCCATTTCCTCCTCCAGGGATCCTCCCAGCCCACAGGCTGAATCTGCATCTCCTGCATTGGCAGACAGATTCTTTACTGCTAAGCCACCAGGGAAACCAGTAAAGATGGTATTTAAGTCTAAATTTTAAGCTACTTTGGAAAATTACCCATTTTTCCCTGAGTATCTCCCATGTATACCATGAAGTATGCATGCTAAACTTTTAATTGTTTTTCTTTTGTTTTTCTTTCTTATTACAGAAGTCTCAGCAAAAATTCAAAAGAGTAAAGGGAAAATGAATATATTCTCCATATTCATTAGAGAATAATAATGAAGGCTGAAGGTGATTAATAATTTAGGGCAAAATATGAAAGTTAGATGGTTTCCTGGGTGGCTATATACATACATATATATGTATATATGTATATATATTTGCCTCCTGCTGTGAAAGGGCAGAAAAACTTGCAGAGTTAACTATAAAGGTAGTGGATCTCTGGACAAAGTTGCATTCTCCACCTCTGTCAGGCAACTCTACCTACTAACATGAGAGTTTGTTGGTTAGGCAGGAGTGAGACCCCGAGACTTGTGATGGTGATATTTGAGTTGACACACTAAAGAACATGACCTAGGTTTTCCTGGACAATCTGGTTCTGCATCAATGGCTCTATTCTCCCCACTGAAACATTTTCATTCCCCCTTTGCTTGAGAAACAATTCAAAAGTCATTGTTTTGCAAAGAAATATGCAGCTGCCTCCCTTCCAATCTATCTACAACTTTTCTCTTGGCCACCAGACAACAAAAACTAGTCAAGAGACAAGATGATCTGGTCTGGGAAGTGCTGGGTCTGTTAAGGGAGGAAAGAGACTATTGTAGGACTTAGGAAACATACTGTCAGGAACTGGAGGGTATAGTATTGACTTGGATGCGACACAGGACATAATATGTTGGCAAGGACCCTGGAAATCAGTGTCAGGAGGCTTGTGGGCTTTTAGAAACCCGGAAAAAGGGATGACCCTTACTAATTAAGCTAGAAATTCCAAATTGCCATGCAAACAGTAGAAAGAGTGATCAAAAGGCTTAGAGAAGTGAGTGCCCAGGAGTGGATATGTTACATAAGGTCCAAATGTTTACCAGCCAATTAAGTTCTGTGGGAGGGCCCAGAGAACACACTATTGACCAATATGATAAGAAAGGCACAGGTGAGAGGAACCCCAGAATCACTGAATAACTTAGTGCCTTTTAAGAAAAGATCAATGTTCATGGTAGGTTTCCTCATAGCAATAGGGTTGATAGGACCAGAAGATTAAACAAACAGGTGGTAGCATTTAACAGTTAGAAACAATGTGGGTATAATCATCACGATGGAGTTGCACTAGGGGGCTTGATCAACAAACTGTGGAGATGATTAATGAAACATTCGTAACTAGTGCTGTGCTGTGCTTAGTCACTCAGTTGTGTGAGACTTTTTGCAACTCCATGGACTATAGCCTGCCAGGCTCCTCTATCCATGGGGATTCTCTAGGCAAGAATACTGGAGTGGGTTGTCATGCCCTCCTCCAGGGGATCATTCTGACCCAGGGATCAAACCCAGGTCTCTCGAGGAGGCAGGCAGAATCTTTACCATCTGAGCTACCAAGGATGGGCCAACAGAAACTATTCAATGTATACAATCTAAAGAAATCAAAGTTAAATGATCAGGAGCCTGAAGACACTGTCCTAACATAAGTTCATATTTATCTGCCATTTTCAAACTCAGCCAGTTTTCTGACCCAGAAGTCATTGGCAAAAGTAGAGGCTGGGTCCCCATAAGGAAGTGTCCTGAATTGCTACGGCAAGCAGATGTAGTGATGATTCTTCTGGTTCTTTCCCAAAAGGATGTGATGATTTACATGGGTAAATTTATACTATGAGAAAGAGAACATATAGACATTGTAATGACTCTTGAACATGGGGTTTGAGTTAACATTAATACCTAGGGACCTCAAGCACCATTACAGCTCTTGTGTTAGAGTAGGGGCAGAGAGGAGCCAAGTAATAACTGGAGTCCTATCACAGGTCTAGTTTACAGTAGGTCCCTTTTTCTGTATACCCACCTATGGGTGATGTCATCAGTTCCCCAAATGTATAATTGGAATGGATGCACAAAGGAACTGTAAGAACCCTAACACTGCTGCTGCTGCTGCTGCTAAGTCACTTCAGTCGTGTCTGACTCTGTGTGACCCCATAGACAGCATCCCACCAGGCTCCCCAGTCTCTGGGATTCTCCAGGCAAGAACACTGGAGTGGGTTGCCATTTCCTTCTCCAATGCGTGAAAGTGAAAAGTGAAAGTGAAGTCTCTCAGTCATGTCGGACTCTTAGTGACCCCATGGACTGCAGCCTACCAGGCTCCTCCGTCCATGGGATTTTCCAGGCAAGAGTACTGGAGTGGGGTGCCATTGCCTTCTCCGACCTTAATGCTAGACCTGTGGAATAACAGTTATTTAACTGGGAAGGTCAAGTGAAAGCTGCTGAAATTGCCCATATCTGCCAATACTGTAAGTTAACAAAGATAACAAGCCCAGGAAGAAAGGCAGAGATCAGTGCCACCCTAAAGATATAAAGATAGCTGCGATGGGAAATAATGTCATGTGGAATTTCTGGTAAGCTTGACTAGAAAAATTACAGCATAGTCCATCAGCATTCTGGAAGAAGATCATGCTATTTGCAGGAGAGAATTATCCATCTTCTCAAAACATCTCCAGGCTTACTGCTGGGTCTGACAGAGTTGGGTTGTCTGATGATGGAATATCACATGACCACATGGTCCATCATTTATAAAAGGGCTGTCCATTATAAGCTGGGTTTTCTATTTTAAACCATCTTTGTTTGCTTTTTGGCTGAGCTGGGTCTTTGTTCCTGCATGTGGGCTTTCTCTAGTTGTGGGTGAGGGCTACTCTTCATTGCAGTGCCCGGGCTTCTCACTGCTGCAGCTTTTCATGTGGAGCATAGGCTCTAGGTGCACAGGCTACAATGGTTGCGGCGTACAGGCTCAGTAGTTGCAGCTCATGGGCTCTGGAGCACAGGCTCCGTAGATGTGGCATGCAGCCTTAATTACCCTGAGCCATGTGGGATCTTCCCAGACCAGAAACAGAACTTGGGTTCCCTGCATGGCAGGCAGATTCTTATTCATTGAGCCACCAGGAAAGTCCAAGGTGGGTTTTCTTGAACTCACAAAATCATAAGAGTCCTGCAGCATTCCATCATGAGCAGCACTCTCTTATTAGAATGTCCATCCAGGACACATGCAGGGCTGGGCAGCACAAATAACCTGCTTTAGCAGGTGGCCCTAGCTACCCAGGTGGTGCATTGGGTAAAAAATCCACCCGCCAATGCAAGAAATGTAAAAGATACTGTTTCAGTTCCTGGGTCAGAAAGATTCCCTGGAGTAGGAAATGGCAACCCACTCCAGTATTCTTGTCAGGGAAATTCCATGGACAGAGAAGCCTAGAGGGATACAGTCCATGGGGTCTCAAAGAATCTGACAGGACTGAGCACACACACACACAGCAGGTGGCCCAGATCCACACGCATCTACAACAGTTAAACTCATGCCTCTCTCTCAGCTCACACCTATAGCATTTTTGATTAGGTGATGAAGAAGGAAAAAGTCTTAGTTTGGTTTGTGGGTGAAAAAAGCAGAGATATTACTTTGTCAACAAAGGTGCATCTAGTCAAGGCTATAGTTTTTCCAGTAGTCATGTATGGATGTGAGAGTTGGATTATAAAGAAAGCTGAGCACCAAAGAATTGATGCTTTCGAACTGTGGTGGTGGAGAAGACTCTTGAGAGTCCCTTGGACTGCAAGGAGATCCAACCAGTCCATCCTAAAGGAGATCAGTCCTGGGTGTTCTTTGGAAGGACTTACTTTGAAGCTGAAACTGCAATACTTTGGCCACCTCATGCAAAGAGTTGACTCATTGGAACAGACCCTAATGCTGGGAAGGATTGGGGGCAGGAGGAGAATGGGATGACAGAGGATGGGATGGTTGGATGGCACCACCAACACGATGGACATGGGTTTGGGTAGAATTTGGGATTTGGTGATAGACAAAGAGGCCTGGCGTGCTGCGATTCATGGGGTCGCAAAGAGTCAGACATGACTGAGCAACTGAACTGAACTATAATGGATACTGTACTCTGAAATCCAGATCCCCATGTCAGGATCAATGCCCTCCTTTCCCTAGCTGTTATGAGTGTGGTTGATTTTGTTATAGAGCTAAGTTCTTTTCTAGGAATTGCCTCAACAGAACGGAGCTGCACTGCCCAATGTTAGGAGCCCTCCCTGCTGGCTACCCGCATCTAGTGACTGCTCCGTGTCGGCAGGTGATGGTGATGGTATGTTAAAAGTGAATTTGGGTAGCCTCTGAAGAGCCATTCAAGATTCAGTGTTCCTTGTGGGATTTACTGAGGCTCCCATGCACTCTTTTTCAACTTCTCCCTCTCCCCAGCCCTGCTTCTGTTATTCCTTACTGATGCTAATCCAAGGTTATTCTCTAATAAAACTCCTGCATGAAAATCTGTCTCAATCTGTTTCTTGGAGAACCTAACCTAAGATACAGGACTCATGTTACAAACTTGTTTTAAGAATGAGTTTAAGACTTTTAGTTTATATCACCAGCTGTTTTCAAATTTACAAGGGTACCTGCAGCATCTAATAGTTTTTATTTTTTGCATTTTATGACAGCATTTAAAATCCCAGACTTTGTACTATTTTAAAGGGTAGGAGTGGGGGTACTAAGGATACATGCTATAAAATCCTCTCTCCAACAAGGCCAGCATGGATTCTCCTCACATCAATGCAAGACAGAAAACACGTAAACATAGCTCATGCTATCTCAATTCACTAAACAAAGTAAAAATATTTTTACAACTTTTAAACACAAACACTAATAACTAGAAGTTAGTTCAAATGCAGCAATAAAATACAAGTACTTCCAGACTGAAACACAACAATGATGAAGACATTAAAAAAATCCCTTTTCTTTTGATAGCCTACTCTTTATTTTTTAAACTTTGGATATTGGGGCAAATCATTTGCTAACTGTGTAGACATAAAATTTTTACTACTGATTTTTGAACTATGTGGAACGTTTGCATGAGGAACAAATCTTTCAGGGATCAAAGAGTGAAGATAAATATCAAAGAGTTAAGGTAGAGAGGTTAGGTGGTTGAGGTCTTGTTCCTAAGTATGTTTGTGCTTTAGTTTTTCCACTTCTTTGTCTCAAGAGAAAATCAGCAACAATCAAAACTGATTTCTCAACTTCCCATGTGGGAAAGGTGAGAGTGGATGGGAAAGCACACAAAACAAATCTCTCCGGTTCATTTCCTACAGGTAACTGACTTCAGTTGTCTGGCAGGGTTTGTCCTGCTCCAGGTTCCATCTGACCCCAAGGACTCCAGTAGACTTCATAGCTCCCCTATGGTTTTATCTTTGTCCACTTTCTAGAGCTCATATTCCTCAAACACAGAAGAACAAAATGTAACTACCATCAGTGACCTGCCATTCAAATGAGCCTAGCCAAATTACTTGGAAATATGTCTTCCTTTTCTTTCTGGGCTGAAACTAATTTGAACTTGGTCAAATCATATCAGGAAAAATTTTAAATATAAAGAAATAAATATAATCCTACTGAGAAAGAACTAATTATTGCATATACAAGGGAAATTGAGCCCTTTCTTTTTACAGTGGAATCTATAATGTTTCATGGAAATTCTGACACTCATTCTAAGGATTAAAATAAATTGGGAATTTTGCCAGTCCCATTTGTTGCTGTCTTCTTGTGCTAGGAAAAACTGCACGTTCTGAGGAAAGTCCATGCTGTTTCTATATCCTCGTTGCTAAGGTGATTAGGGAGGATGAAAACACACTGGCAACTCACTGTTAATTTGTTTACAAAAGAATATGAATGAGTTTCACCTCCTACAGTCAGGAGCACTTTAGCTTCTGCCTACCTCTTTGAATCCAACTGTAGGGGGCAAGGTCATTCTCAACCAAAATGCTTGCAAATTCAGTAAAAACTCCTTCAGTTGTTGTTAAGATATAATTACTCTCAGCAGCCACGTAGCCAATCTGTTAAATAGTCCCAATTAACTAACTATCTAGAGCGCAAAATGAAAAACAGAATACATGTGAAACTAAGTGGGAAAAAAGATCTTTCAATCCCCAAATTAAATGTACCTTGCTTTTCAGAGCAAGCGCCTTAACTCCCAGTGAATCAAAATGGTTTGGCAAAACATTGACTTGCAGAGTTTTTTTTTTTGTGTGTGTGAATATGTAGAGTAATATATTGTTATTTGTTCGAATAATCAGTTATTATGTTATATAACTATGTCCTTTTGGACAGGGGTGGGGAATGAGACAGAGACAGTGGTGACTGTCTGGGTTTGTATAAATAATAAAGTAAGGAATTAAAATAATTACCACTGTTTTCCTGCTAATGGGCTCTGTTTTATTGCTTTGTGTACTTCCTCTCAAACCCTAGGCTTATCTTTGATCATGACTTCATCAGAAGCAAGACTAATCATGGATCACTGATTCTGCTTCATGCAATAGCTGGCAAAAAGAATCTTAATGTGATATAATAAATAAAATTCATACAGAAGAATATTATTTATGAGAGGTAATATAGTGAAGTGGTTATAAACATAAACTCCAGTGCTCAACTGCCAAGGTGTATCACTTGCTATTTCATGATCTAGGGGCAAACATCTCTAGACGTATGTCCTGTTGCATCTCTGTAAAACAGGAAAAATGAAAGTAACTGAATTATAAATGAGTAGATTTCATGTTAATGTAAATTAAATGGACAGTGAACATTTTGATGGTATTTGTTATTTTTAATATAGATGTAATATTTTAAATTCATCAGTTAGTATATAGAGAAAATTACCAAACACTTTGAATTCCAGAACTAGAAAGTGTTTTTTTCATTTGAGATAAGTGAAATTTTATATGGCTTTAACACAAATTTCTACCAAGACCTTTTGTTTCCCAACTCTTTAACTGTGAATTGACTTCTCAAATTATTTGATTTGCTAGAAGCTGAGCTAGAAGAACGTAGGAAAAACCCCTGGACCTAAATCAAATCCCTTATGATTATACAGTGGAAGTGAGAAATAGATTGAAGGGATTAGATCTGACAGAGTGCCTGAAGAAGTATGGACAGAGGTTTGTGACATTATACAGGGAGCAGTGATCAAGACCATCCCCAAGAAACAGAAATGCAAAACAGCAAAATTGTTGTCTGATGAGGCCTTACAAATAGCTAGAAAAGAAGAGAAATGAAAGGGAGGAGAAAAGAAAAGATATACCCATGTGAATGCAGGTTCCAAAGAATAGCAAGGAGAGACAAGAAAGTCTTCCTCAGTGATCAATGCAAAGGAATAGAGGAAAACAATAGACAGGGAAAGACTAGAGATTTCTTCAAGAAAATTAGAGATACCAAGGGATCATTTCATGAAAAGATGAGCACAATAAAGGACAGAAATGGTATGGACCTAACAGAAGTAGGAGATATTAAGAAGAGGTGGCAAGAATACACAGAAGAACTGTACAAAATAGATCATGACCCAGATAAGCATGATAGTGTGATCACACATCCAGAGCCAGACATCTTGGAATGTGAAGTCAAGTGGGCCTCAGGAAGCATCACTATAAACAAAGCAGATGGAGATGATGGAATTCCAGTTGAGCTATTTCAAATTCTAAAAGATGATGCTGTGAAAGTGCTGCAGTCAATATGCCAGCAAATCTGGAAAACTCAGCAATGACCACAGGACGGGAAAATGTCAGTTTTCATTCCAATCCTAAAGAAAGGCAATACCACAGAATGTTCAAACTACTTCACAATTGCACTCATCTCACACTAGCAAAGTAATGCTCAAAATTCTCCAAGCCAGGCTTTAACAGTATGTGAACTGTGAACTTCCAGATGTTCAAGCTGGGTTTAGAAAAGGCAGAGGAACCAGAGATCAAATTGTGAACATCCACTGGATCGCTGAAAAAGCAAGAGAGTTCCAGAAAAACATCTACTTCTGCTTTATTGACTATGCCAAAGCCTTTGACTGTATGGATCACAACAAACTGTGGAAAATTCTTCAAGAGATGGGAATACCAGACCACCTGACCTGTCTATTGAGAAATCTGTATGCAGGTCAAGAAGCAACAGTGAGAACTGGACATGGAACAACACACTGGTTCAAAATCGGGAAAGGAGTATGTCAAGGCTGTATATTGTCACGCTGTTTATTTAACTTCTTTGCAGAGTACATCATGCAAAATGCTGGGCTGGATGAATGCTGGGCACAAACTGGAATCAAGATTGCTGTGAGAAATATCAATAACCTCAGATATGCAGATGATACCACCCTTAAGGCAGAAAGTGAATAAGAACTAAAGAGCCTCCTGATGAAAGTGAAAGAGAAGAGTGAAAAGCTTGGCTTAAAACTCAACATTCAGAAAATTGACATCACAGCATCTGGTCCCATCATTTCGTGGCAAATACATGGGGGAACAATGGAAACAGTGATAGACTTTAATTTGGGGGTCTCCAAAATCAGATGGTGACTGCAGCGATGAAATTAAAAGACAATTGTTCCTTGGCAGAAAAGCTATGCCCAACCTAGACAGCATATTAAAAAGCAGAGAATTACTTTACCCACAAAGATTCGTCTAGTCAAAGCTCTGGTTTTTCCAGTAGTCATGTATGGATGTGAGAGTTGGACCATAATGAAAGCTGAACGCCGAAAAATTGATGGTTTTGAACTATGGTGTAGGAGAAGACTCTTGAGAGTCCCTAGGACTACAAGGAGATCCAACCAGTCAATCCTAAAGGAAATCAGTCCTGAATATTCATTGGAAGGGCTGATGCTAAAACTGAGATTCCAATACTTTGGCCACCTGATGCAAAGACCTGACTCATTTGAAAAGATCCTGATGCTGGGAAACATTGAAAGTGAGAGGAGAAGGGGATGACAGAGGTTGAGATGGTTGGATGGCATCACCAATGCGATGGACAGGAGTTTGAATCAGCTCTGGGAGTTGGTGATGGACAGGGAAGTCTGGCATGCTGCAGTCCATAGGGTCACAGAGAGTTATACTCGACTGAGCCACTGAACTGAACTGAGCTGTGTTACCCACAGTAGATTAGAAACCTAGGAAAATCCTAATATAGTATGAGACTACTTTTCCAGCTCTTACATTTAAGCTCTTTTAATTGAGGAAAGGAATACAGATATATAGAATCTTAGCATTGAATGAAATCTTAAAAGGCAAAACTCTATCGGATATATTACTTCCGTTCACTCATGTATTTATTCTGCTGATTTTTTTTTAGTACTCCTTAAGGGCATGTACTGAGCCTTATTTTTATTCTGTATGCCTTACCGTTGATATAGTGTCTGCACTGAGGCAATTCTTACTTGGAATGGAATATATTTATTCCTCCATTAAACACATACTGAAAATGCCAACACTTGGATAAGCTATGATGTTATAAAGATAAATAGAACAGAGTCTCTGGTCTTAAGGAGCTCATATCATGTTGTACAAACTAAATATTATGTGTTAAGTGCTAGACCAGATGGATGGACAGAGTAAAACCACTTGTACATGAACTGCAGTGCTCTCCTTAAACTTTGGAAAATGGGAATGATGTCCTTGGTCTCACTTTCTCTCCAACAGCCTGGCCTGTACCCCAGCAATGGCTAGCTCAATTCAATACTTTGATTACCTGATGCAAGAAGCTGACTCATTGGAAAAGACCCTGATGCTAGGAAAGATTGAGGGCAGGAGGAGAAGGGGGAGGCAGCAGATGAGATGGTTAGATACCATCACTGACTCAATGGACATGAGTTTGAGCAAACTCCAGAAGAAGGTGAAGGACAGGGAAGCCTGGCCTGCTGCAGTCCACTGGGTTGCAAAGCATCAGACACAGCCTAGAGATGGAAAAACAACATAGAATAGTGATGAGTAATTCTTAAGCATGACTTGACATGTAATAGGAGACCATGAGGACTTTCAACAAGTCCCTGTCTTTTGGAGTTTTAAAATATCCAATTAATGTGGGTACAGTTCAGTTTAATTCAGTCACTCAGTCGTGCCCGACTCTTTGTGACCCCATGAATTGCAGCACGCCAGGCCTCCCTGTCTGTCACCAACTCCCGCAGTTTACCCAAACACATGTCCATCGAGTCGGTGATGCCATCCAGCCATCTCATCGTCTGGCATACCCTTCTCCTCCTGCCCCCAATCCTTCCCAGCATTAGGGTCTGTTCCAATGAGTCAACTCTTTGCATGAGGTGGCCAAAGTGTTGGAGTTTCAGTTTCAACATCAGTCCTTCCAATGAACACCCAGGACTGATCTCCTTTAGGATGGACTGGTTGGATCTCCTTGCGGTCCAAGGGACTCTCAAGAGTCTTCTCTAACACCACAGTTCAAAAGCATCATTTCTTTGGCACTCAGCCCTCTTCACCAACTCTCACATCCATACATGACTACTGGAAAAACTATAGCCTTGACTAGATGGACCTTTGTTGACAAAGTAATGTCTCTGCTTTTCAGTATGCTATCTAGGTTGGTCATAACCTTCCTCCCAAGGAGTAAGCGTCTTTTAATTTCATGGCTGCAATCACCATCTGCAGTGATTTTGGAGCCCCAGAAATATAGCCTGACACTTTTTCCACTGTTTTCCCTTCTATTTCCCCTGAAGTGATGGGACCAGATGCCATGATCATAGTTTTCTGAATATTGAGCTTTAAGCCAATTTTTTCATTCTCCTCTTTCACTTTCATCAAGAGGCTTTTTAGTTCCTCTTCACTTTCTCCCATAAGGATGGTGTTATCTGCACATCTGAGGTTAGTGATATTTCTTCCGGCAATCTTAATTCCAGCTTGTGCTTCCTCCAGCCCAGCGTTTCTTATAATGTACTCTGCATATAAGTTAAATAAGCAGGGTGACAATATACAGCCTTGACGTACTCCTTTTCCTATTTGGAACCAGTCTGTTTTTCCATGTCCAGTTCTAACTGTTGCTTCCTGACCTGCATACAGGTTTCTCAAGTGACAGGTCAGATGGTCTGATATTCCCATCTCTCAGATTTTTCCACAGTTTATTGTGATCCACACAGTCAAAGGCTTTGGTATAGGCAATAAAGCAGAAATAGATGTTTTCCTGGAACTCTCTTGCTTTTTTGATGATCCATCAGATGTTGGCAATTTGATCTCTGGTTCCTCTGCCTTTTCTAAAACCAGCTTGAACATCTGGAAGTTCGCAGTTCACATATTGCTGAAGCCTGGCTTGGAGAATTTTCAGCATCACTTTACTAATGTGGGTAACAAGAGTCAAAGTGTGGGCTGGACTAAGAAGGAGTGGCTTCCCCATTTTTGGTACACTTAAAACACTGAGACTGTGAGCCTTAGAGAACTGTCCTTCAGCATCAGCCCCTGCCCCTCGGAAGTGTTCCTTCATGCGATGCTTATTCTGGCAAGCTCAGCCGTGGTTAAGGGAGCCCTTTCTATCATCAAAAGTTTCTTACGTTAAATCTTTATATACCTCCTTGTAATTATCAATCACCAGTGCTGGTTCTGCCATCTAAATAAGATGCAAAATAAAGCCCTCTACCATATAACATTACATTCAAACAAAAGAGGATGGTCTCATTGTTTTATCCCTTCTCTTTTTATTTTATAAAATAAACATATTCTGTATTGGGGTATAGCTAATTAACAATGTGATAGCTTCAGGTGAGCAGTGAAGGGACTCGGCTATACATATACATGTATCAATCCCTTTATCTTTTATTAGATTAAATACTCCTTATTTTTTCAAACTTCCCTCTTATTGTAATTTCCATAGACTTCACCACTCCCTTTTCTGTTCTGGAAAAAGGGAGTCAGTGAACTTCCTAAAATTCTGAAACTTAGGGCTGAACATTCTGAAGGACTCCACACAGTCCTGAAACTCCACACAGCTTCATGGGAGGCCCACATTGTATCTTGCAGAACAGAACACAGTTTGCAGAAAGAAAATAGAATCACTCTGCAAACTGTTAAGTCACTTTCAAATGCACAGTATAACTAATATTTTGTAGATTTTCTCTGGTGTTCTTTAAATCACATACATCAAAGGAGTTAAATGACTTTGTTCAGAGCCAGTGGCTCAGCAGTACCTATAATAAGGGAAAGTAACATTAGTTATTTCTTAATTAAGACTCTTGTAGCATAAAGAGGTGCTGGGAAATTAATTTGACAGGCTAAATTAACATGCATTACTTTAACAATTAACTCTGATTTATTTTGAAGAAGCTAAGCAAGTATTGATTCATTTCTCCAGCCTTCTATGAGTAATCACATTCAAAGTAAACAACATCAATTATTAAGAATCTGCTTTTGCATGGTAACTAACTTTACATCAAAAGAGTAAACGTCAAAACACGTTAGACGGGAAGGCTTGAATTGATTTTCTGATAACTTTAAGAAAAATTTCACTAAAAGCTATCTTATTTACAGTACATGTCTTAGTTTCTTTTTATATTATTTTTCAGAGATTTGTCACCCAAATCTTTGTATTAGAAGGAAACTCAAAGATCATCTGGTCCAATTCAAATAAATATCAGCGTGTGGAGATAAGGAAGTTGTTATAATTGTGAGGGAAGGATATTTAGTAACCAAATTAATTTTTATCACTGGTCAGTTATTTATCACTGTTCCAGTTAGCTGGGACAATTAGCACTTAGACATTAATACTTACTACTCAGCCATGATACAATATAATTTGTCACTAACGGGCTTCCCAAGTGGCTTAGTGGTAAAGAATCCATCTGTCAATGCAGGAGATGTGGGTTCGATTCCTGGGCCAGGAAGATCCCACATGCCATGGAATAGCTAAGCCTGTGTGCCACAACTGCTGAAGCCCTAGAGCCCATGCTCAGCAACCCAAGAGAAGCCACCCCAATGAGAAGCCCTCACACTGCAACTAGAAAGTAGACCCTACTTGTTGCAACTAGAGAAAAACACACACAGCAAGGCAGACCCAGCACAGTCTTAATTATAAATAAATAAAATTAGTAAAAAATTAATTGTGGTGAAGGACTAATCCTAGTTGACTTTACTAAGGAGAAGAGTGAGGAGACACACTGATAGGTTAATGGTCTATTTCCTCTCTAGACAGCTTTATTGGTCACTAAAAACACATCAAAATGATTTGTTGATGTAAAATATGGTGGCAGTGTGGGGTCATAATGGGGAGTTTTAATTTCCTTTTGTTTGTATTTTCCTGTGTCATCTAATTTTTTGCATTAAATATATTCATAATTTGAAAAATCATATGCATCAATATTTTAGAGAACTATATTGTCTCTGATTCTGTGATATACATAGAAAACTAGCGGGTTACAAATGGGTCCCTATTAAAAGTCCAAGTAGATTATAATTTATTTAAGAACACTTTTTATTTTGGCATTTAACCTTGTGGCCTGGTAAATGCTACACTAAAGGTGAAGTGAAAGTGAAAGTAACTAAATTGTGTCTGACTCTTTGCGGCTTCATGGGCTATAGCCCACTAGGCACCTCTGTCCATGGAATTCTCCAGGCAAGAATATTGGAATGGGCTACCATTTCCTTCTCCATACATAGGTAATAGTGCCTATGACACAACCAAAGCCTTTGCTCTGATTTTTCCCTCCAAGATTCAAGTCCTTCCCAGCCCCATTTTTCATCTCAATTTACAAATCAATGAGATGGAGAAGGGGCAGCAGGCTGCATACAATCTTGGTGACTGTTGGGCAGATTTCTTTTCCAGGATGATGAGAGAGTAAATACAGATGGTTATAGATAGAAATATCTGCAACAGTGTTGTGGTAGAATGACTGATTTAATTATTGTTTTTACCCCTATCTATATGTTCTGATTTTTCCATATGATAATATCATTTAATCTAAGTCAGTGAGTATTCTGTAAGATATGATTGTGAGCAGCAGTGATATACTGCTTACCAATTGGCTTTCAAAATAGCTTAATTTTCATTATCTGTAATGTAGGAAGGATGCAGAATTCTAGAAGAGACCGAGATTAGTGATTTGCCTGTGATTACACAGCAAGGAAATGAAAGCATTTTAAAATAATTTTCACTAAATAAATACCTTTTCTTGACATGTTTGTTTATTTATCTTTAATCTTTTACAGATAATCTTAAAAAAGATGATGCAAATCCATAAGAAATGGATAGAGAAAGCCTAGAAACACTTAGCATTTAAGAATAAAATGCATTATACACTGGACTTTTTCCCCTCAAAGCCCAACATTTGCTCCTTTTTTTATCTCATAAATATCCAATGCTACATTGCTTTGGAAGAACTGAATTTGCAACAGTAAAATTTCAGGGATTAAAAATGTATTTTGCAAATTTACAGTATAAACAAAGTCAATATTGACAAATGCTCAGCACCAGCAATGATAATGACTTTAGGAAAGAATAAAATTAGGTGGCTTGAAGACTATTCCTTCTTCTGGTTTTGATCTGTAAGCTGATCTAAAGATTTTTTAAAAAAGGTAAGTTGAGCTTATTTACATTTATTGATATAATGAATGTTTTGTTTTTGTAACATCAAACTATGTTTACTATGTGACTTTCATTCAGTTCAGTTTAGTTCAGTTGCTCATTCATGCCCAACTGTTTGTGACTCCATGGACTGCAGTACTCCAGGCTTCCCTGTCCATCACCAACACTGAGAGCTTGCTCAAACTCATGTATACCAAGTTGGTGATGCCATCCAACCATCTCATCCTCTGTCGTCTCCTTCTTTTCCCGTCTTCAGTCTTTCTCAGCATCAGGGTCTTTTCCAGCTTTTCACATCAAAGTATTGGAGTGTCAACTTCAACATCAGTCCTTCCAATGAACACCCAGGACTGATCTCCTGTAAGATGGACTGGTTTGATCTCCTTGCAGTCCTAGAGACTCTCAAGAGTCTTCTACAATATCGCAGTTCTAAAGCATCAATTCTTCAGTGCTCAGCTTTCTTTATAGTCCAACTCTCAAATCCATACATGACTACTGGAAAAACCATAGCCTTGACTAGATGGACCTTTGTTGGCAAAGCAATGTCTCTGCTTTTTAATATGCTGTCTAGGTTGGTCATAGCTTTTCTCCCAAGGAGCAAGTGTCTTTTAATTTCATGGCTGCAGTCACTATCTGCAGTGATTTTGGAGCTCAGAAAAATAAAATTTATGTTTCCATTGTTTCCCCATCTATTTGCCATGAAGTAATGGGACCGGCTATGTCAAGGCTATGATTTTTCCAATAGTCATGTATGGATGTGAGAGTTGGATGGTGAAGAAAGCTGAGTGCCAAAGAACTGATGCTTTTGAACTGTGGTGTTGAAGAAGACTCTTAAGAGTCCCTTGGGCTGCAAGGAGATCCAACCAGTCCATCCTAAAGGAGATCCGTCTTGGGTGTTCATTGGAGGGACTGATGTTGAAACTGAAACTCTAATACTTTGGCCATCTCATGCGAAGAGTTGACTCATTGGAAAAGACCCTAATGCTGGGAAGGATTGGGGGCGGGAGGAGAAGGGGACAACAGAGAATGAGATGGCTGGATGGCATTACCGACTCGATGGACATGTGTTTGGGTAAACTGCGGGAGTTGGTGACGGACAAGGAGGCCTGGAGTGCTGCAATCCATGGGGTCGCAAAGAGTTGGACACGACTGAACTGAATCGATCGGAATGATGTCATGATCTTAGTTTTCTGGATGTTGAGTTTTAAGCCAACTTTTTCACTCTCCTCTTTCATTTTCATAAAGAGGCTCTTTAGTTCTCTACTTTCAGCCATAAGGGTGGTGTCATCTGCATATCTGAGGTTATTGATATTTCTCTTGGTAATCTTGATTCCAGTTTGTGCTTCATCCAGCCTGCATGACTTTCATTAAATCGTCTATTTTCTTTGCTTTTTAATTAACACTTTCTTTTATATTTTCTTGGGTTTAAGAAGACATATATTCAAAATAATTATTACCTTGTCTCAATGTTTTTATTTAACACTCTTAGTCCCCTTCCTCCTTGGTAGGATGTCAGCTACATTGTCAACTTCAGATAATTTCCTTTTATTTCAATTTATTACTTTGCAACAGTCAATGAGAATATACTCTTTTCTCTTTTTTGCACATTTTTATCTCTCAAATTTTGTTTTTTAATGGGTTTATTTTTTGTATGTTACTTTGACAGAGCCAAGAATATTTATATAATAATTTTTATCTCTTATTCTCATTTGTTATAGTTTAGATCTACAAGTAAGAACAGCTGACTCTTGAACAACATCGATTTGAATTGTGGTCCTCTTATATGTAGTTTTTTTTCTTCCCCCACTAAAAATATGAATATCCAGGGATAGTTGAATCTGTGGATGTGGACTTGGCTTTGGACAACTGACTGTGAAATTACATCAGATAATCCGCACACCTAACATCTGCAGTGGTCAATGGTCAACTGTTTATTTAATCCTCATTACTCGTCCTTTGTCTAGTTTCCTTAATCATCTCTATGTTAAGCAAAATTCATCTGTTAGTAGATTTCCCAGGAAAGACTCCTGGGTAGTGTTAATTTTGAAGAACAGCTTGGCTGTGTATATAATGTTTATCCCTTCCTTCAAGTTGAAGGAAGTTGATGGAGTTTTGCACTGCTTTCTTGGTTTGATTGTTCATAAGTTTGATGCCAACCTGAATTTCTTTTCCTTCTGATTTTTATTTTTTTGCTGACCAGAAACCCAAAGAATTCTTTCATTTTAAAATTTAATGATTTTACTAGGATATGTCTCACAGTCAACTGTTCTGGATTGATTTGGGGGAATAAAAGGTAGAGACACCCAATATATAGATTCAAGTCTTTATTTCAGAGGACTTTTCTTGAACCATGGTATTTGACATTAGTTCTGTTCTTTGGGAACTGAGGTGCAGGAGGACAGAGTTAGGAGAAACTTTTACTCTTTGTGTTCTCTGCTACATGTTATTACCTATTCAAAAATAAATGGTTTAGCAAACCAGAATTTTTATTTAGTATATTGAATATGCTGTGCAATATTTGTCACTCACTGTCAATAAAATTTGTTAAAATTCTAAAAGTAACTGTGTATTCAATATATGCTATACAAAGCCATTTAATGAAAATAGTATATCTTCTATAAGGTCACATTTAAGGCCATTAATCAAGACTATATTTTTGAACATTCACAAAAGAAGTTACTTGATTGGCTTGGTTTTGAGAAAAAGTTGTGCTTCTGATAGTCCGATTTGATTTTCAGCTTGTGTATAAGCAATTGTTTTATCCTGTCCACTCCTGTTTTTTGCCATCAAAAATATAAAAAATCTATCTGAATTATAATTGTATCATTAAAAGTAAAATCAAACCTTTGTTCTTAAATATAATTTAAAATGGTTGAATTTGTTTTCTGTCCAAAGTTAGTGAATAGGACTTCCTTGCATTCATTTAAAAAATATTAACCCATTCTTCTCTTTTTATGACCCTATTCTTGTTTTAAGTTAAAAGTTTAAGTCTTAGTAACCCATAACACTCATAGAAAACTCCAATAAATGTAAGCTAGACATATATTTTTCATATTTTGATATGTTTTATAGAGATTTGTACATTTATTTCACTCACTTAGAAATGCACAGTGTAGATAGAGAGATGGAATTACTGAATCATATAGACTCCTTTTTGACATGTGAATATTTTGAAGTAACCATTACTATACACCCACTGGAACCTAATTATACCACACTCTCTTGTAGGGTGGCTTTCTTTGTATGATAATAGCTGGAATATGGAAATTGGGTAACTTTCTAAATTTAAGAATATTTTAGTTTTTGCTTTGTGAGTGATAATTAAAGAAAAAACAAAACAACAGCCAGTGAGAAATATACATTTAGCATAATTGTTCCAGGTTAGGATGACTGGTAGAGATTTTTTTTCCAATTTCCACTGTATGCTGTCTCCAGACTAATTTCTTTGAAACTGAGGTACTCAACTTTTCTTTGTGACAGGAAGTATGCTATGTGAGTGTTAGTGGCTCAGTTATGACTGACTCTTTGTGACCCCATGGACTGTAGCCTGTGAGGACCCTCTGTGGAATTCTTCAGGCAAGAATATTGAAGTGGCTAGCCCTTCTCTTCTCCAGAGGATCTTCCTAACCCAGGGATTGAACCTGGGTCTCCCACATGCAGGCAGATTCTTTACTGTCTGAGCTACAGTATGATACAGGGAGAAAATTTTTGTTTTGCTATTGAAATAGAAATCTGGATTCAACTTCTAGTTTTGTCACTTCTAAGCTTCATGAGGTTAAAAATTTATTTAACCCCATTAAGTTCCTTTTTTCCCCCCATAGAAATGGACATAAGAATCCCTACTTGGTGGTTTTGGAGATTGACTGATAATATGTAAAAAGTGATTAACACAGGTTTCATATGTGTGGGTGCGCTGGTCCTTTCTGCCGTCTGTGCTTCTTAAGAATAACTTTCAAAACAGCTGACTCAGCAATGAATTCCTGTGTTATAGCTCTTGAGCTTCTTATTACTAAAACAAAACAAAACAACAACAAAAAAGTGAAATGAAAGCAGCTTTATGGATAGTTCCCAATTCAAAGTTCCTTGCGTGAATATTTGCCCTGATCTATCCTCTAAGCAAAAGATAAACCCTCCAGGGAAAACTGTGTGACATCAAACTGTGACATTTATTATTATTATGTGACATTTATATAATAATAATATAATTAACTGGTTATAGGAAAAAGGCATGTGTATATCTATGCTTTTGTAAGCCTAGAGTATACTAGAGAATCTAAAGTTCATGAACTAAGGTAAGAAATCAGAACACAAGTATCCTCATAATACCTGAGGATAAAAAGATAAAAATCCCCTCACACTCCTAATAAAAAACTGATCTATTGTATCACAAAAAGATCCAACTGAAATGTCTTTACACTTGCCTAGTCAATAATTGACTGTTTCATAGCCATGGTTCTAAGAAATCACTACATCCATGGCAGACTCAATAATTTGAACACAATTCTAAGGCTGACATCCACCCGTTCTTCTTTTGTAACCAACACAGAATTCACTTTTGTATCCAACCCAAAAGTGCCTCCATCATTGTACAGAATTCACTTTTGTATCCAACACAAAAGTGCCTCCATCATAGTAGATATTCAGTAAATATTTGCAGAGTATTTATGTCAGTTTCTAACACTGACACCATAGTCTTACCTCAGCAACAAACACGTCTCAAACAAACTCTTCCCTAAACACCTACATAATATCAGCAGTTTGATTTGCTCAAATGTGACTGTGTCTGTCTAGCATGACTCTTCCTTACTTAAGAAAATGATAGATTAGCCTTGGACTTTTCTTTGACTTTTGAGTAGTGGCCTCAAACCTATCTGTTTTGATGGAGACAGTGAACAAAACAGATTATTTTCAAGCTTTTAAGAAACATTGAGATAATCACTAAAAGTTAGTATGCATTTCTCAAGAAAAGTCCAATCAACATAACTTAACTTAATTTCTTTGCTGCTTCAGTTAATTCCACAAATATTTATTGACTATCCACTGTGATGGAAGTACCATTCAAGGAATTGGACAGATATAGGCTAATAATACATGGTTCATTGCTTCAAAGTCTTAGTGAAAGGACAGAATACATATATCAGTTCAGTTCAGTCACTCAGTCATGTCCAACTCTTTGTGACACCATGGACTGCAGCACACCAGGCCTCGCTGTTCATCACCAACTCCCAGAGTTTAATCAAACTCATGTCCATTGAATCAGTGATGCCATTCAACCATCTCATCCTCTGTCATCCCCTTCTCCTCCTGCCCTCAATCTTTCCCAGCATCAGGGCCTTTCCCAGTCAGTCAGTTCTTCGTATCAGGTGGCCAAAGTATTGGAATTTCAGCTTCAGCATCAGTCCTTCCAATGAACATTCAGGACTGATTTCCTTTAGGATGGACTGGTTGGATCTCCTCCCCATCGAAGGGACTCTCAAGAGTCTTCTCCAGAACCACAGTTTGAAAACACTAATTCTTCACTGCTCAGCTTTCTTTATAGTCCAAATCTCACATCCATACATGACTACTGGAAAAACTGTAGCCTTGACTAGACAGACCTTTGTTGGCAAAGAATGTCTCTGCTTTTTAACATGCTGTCTAGGTTTTTTAACATGCGGTGTAGGTTGGTCATAACTTTTCTTTCAAGGAATAAGCATCTTTATATTTTGTGGCTGCAATCACCATCTGCAGATTTTGGAACTCAAGAAAATAAAGTCTGCCACTGTTTCCACTGTTTCTCCATCAATTTGCCATGACGTGATGGGACTGGATGCCATGATTTTAGTTTGCTGAATGTTGAGTTTTATGCCAACTTTTTCACTCTTCTCTTTCACTCTCATCAAGAGGCTCTTTAGTTCTTCTTCACTTTCTGGCATAAGGGTGATGTTATCTGCATATCTGAGGTTATTGATATTTCTCCCTGCAATCCTGATTCTTGCTTGTGCTTCATCCAGCCCAGTGTTTCTCATGATGTACTCTGCATATAAGTTAAATAAGCACAGTGACAACAAACAGCCTTGATGTACTCCTTTTCCTCTTTGAAAATACATGCATAATTGTAGCAAAATATAAGAAGTGGATGCAGTAATTGCAGTCTATGCAGCATATCAAGATAATAAAAAGGAAATATTTTCTGTCTTTGTCTATGGTGGTAGCTGGTTGGGAGTGGAGCTTCACTGAGTAACATTTTAGTTGCACCTTGGAAAACATGTAGAAGTTGAGCAACAGAGAAATTTGGGGATGATAAAATAGTACCTTCAGAGATTTGGAGCCATGAGCAAGTTCAGGATATTTATTTGGTTGAGTGGGAGAAATAATGGGTAGAATGATGGATGAATGAGAAGGTGACAGTGATAAAGCAGCAAAGATATGTAGAGCTAGTTTGTGGAAAGCCTTTTGTGAATACAGAATTTGAGAGAGGCACGACTGAAAACCAGAGTCCATAACTGACATGGCACACATCCCAAACAGTTTAATAAATGTCTAAGTTGAACACATGAAAGAGGAGGTGATCAAGAGAAGATAGAAGATGGTATGACTATACAAGGCAAGAATTGCTGGAAAGGAATATGGTGTATGGCAAAATAAGGAATTTAATATGACATGTATTACATTTGAGGTACATTTGAATCACCTGGGAGAAGTTATTGAGAAAGCAGTTTATATATGAATTTTAAGCTCAAGGCAGGACTTGGAGATATATTCATCAGCTGCTGGTGTGTAGGTATGTTAAATTTGATCCTCTAAGTGGTAGTTGCCAAGACAGAATCAGGAGTGCAAAAGAATGATTGGGGGAAACACTCATGAAGAGGAAGACAGGGAGACCCTTAGATCACAATGCTAGTCTGACATCTGTGATACAAGAAGAAGTGGGAGGAAGGAGGTTTGTTTGGGCAGAGTCAAGATGGCAGTGCAATCCTAAGAAAGTTTTCTCCAGGCTGAAGGGGGTCCTAGAACCAAAACAGAGTCCTGTCGGCTGCAGGGCTGGACCTGCTTTCAAATCTAACCACATCCAGTTGTTGGCTAGGAGCAGCCCACAGAAGCCTGGCCTGGGTGCAGATGTAGCGGCTGACCTCTAAGGGGGTCAGCTAGGGCTGTCAGCTAGCTTTGCTCCTCACAGTAGGAGATGTGAGCAGCCTATTTGCTTGGCTGTCACAGTAAGTGAAAGTAGACTGTCTGGGTGGATCCTATCACTCAAGGAGAGGAATGAGCATGAGAAGAAAAGAAAGTGTGTAGGAAGGACTCAAAGTACCGTCCTCAAGTGATCATGAAGAAGAACCAATTAAGAAAATCTAGAATTGATCAGAGGAATCAGGGCCGGGATCTAAGAGTTGAGCGACTCAAGGAAGACTATAATCAATAGCATTAAAAGCTATACAGATGCTAAATGGGACAAATAACTGAAATAGATTATTGAATTTAAGACTGGTAGGTCACTGATGACTTGGGGAAGAGGGGATTCAGTAGAGGGATGTGATTATAGCAGATTATGAAACTTTATAATGAAATAGGCAGTGAAAGAAGGACAGAGGTTAGCTTACTAGCTTAAGAGGAACCAAGGTGAGCAGAAGATTTTCTTTAGGATGAAAGGAGATTTAAGTATATTTATTGAGGAAGAAAAAGCAGTCAAATGCACAGGGAAAATTCGATAATGGAACAGGATCTGGAAGAATGTTTGGAGATGAATACAAGACCTGGGTTGAATGTGGCAGATGAAGATGAGTATTAATATATAATTATATATGTATATATTAATAATGTATTGGTATATACACATATAAATATATATTAATTATATATACAATGTTGTAGCTGGAGGAGAAAATTGGAATAAATTAATTACCTGGAATACTCTTTTGGTTTTCTAGAAAGCAGTACTTTTTCCTCCTGCATATAAAAGTGGAAGGTTGAAGATGAGTGCAAAAACATAAAATGGTGACCTTTTGAGTGGGAAAGATATCCGAACAGAGGAAAATGAGAGAGGTGCCCAGCAATACTGACGATCGAGTTGAGGTTGGAAGTGGTAAATATGTGGAAAGTCCAAGCAACCAGTTACACAATTTTTCTCTAGCAGTGTTTGGCAGCTTTGAAGTTTCTATTGAGTAAGCAGATGGTTGGATTAATCATAGGTTAGGGACTTGTGACTCAGATGAGCTGGAAGGACAAGAGTTGAGGGACTAGAGGATATAGGCAAAATCTGTTGAAACAGTGGTCCTGGCTAAGCAGGGGAGGAAGAAATGAGGTTTCTAATTTGGGAGGTCAAAGTAATGCCATAAATGACACATAGCAATGAAAGAATTTTATACTTATGAGCAGGGTGTGTAAAAGCATTTTTTGATAATAAATAGCAGAGTAAGATGAATTAACTATATTTTGGATGTAATGTTAATACTTGGGTATTAAGCTGAATGGAACTATAAACTCTATAATTATCTCTCAATTCAGGATTTATGCCTGTGATTTAGATAAAGATATGCTTATCAAAATGGCAAAGAAGGAATCAATATTTAAAGTCATATTTTATGATAGAACTGAACAAAATAAACATTATTTTTCTTAGCCTTCCTTCTCATGGTAAATGGCATTATCATTTCTAAGTGCTTAATCCTAAAAGACAGACACCATCCATAAGTCTTTCCTCTCTCACATTACATATTCAAATATGGGAAGATTTTGTTATATTGCCCTGAAAATATATCACAGATTTTCTGTATCTTACTATTTTTATACCATGATACTAGTCCAAGCTCCCATCATCTTTCATCTAGGTCATTGAAAAAGCCTCCTAACTGCACTCTACATCTGGGTTTTTCCTCTCGGTCTTTTCTCCACTGAGCATCGAGCCATTTTCAACAATGTAAGTCAGTCCATGTCATTCCTCTGCTTGAAAGTCTCATTACACCTTACAAAATCTCACACCATTATCATGGTCTACAGTACCTGGTATGAACTGGTTCTTGGTTATATTTTTACATTGTCCCCTATTATCTTCCATGTCATTGGCTGTTTTTTTTTTTTTTTTTTTTTTTGCTATATTGGCTTCCTTATTGTTTGATTATTCATGTTTAATATTGTCTCTGTGTTAAAGCAGTACATTTTAGCTATGTTGGGTTATATAAAATACATTATTAAAATTGACTTGGGGATTTTCCTGGTGCTCCAGTGGTTAAGACTCTGTGCTTCCACTGCAAGGGGTGTGGGTTTGACTTCTAGTTGGGGAACTAAGATCCTGCATGTCATGGAGCATGGGTATACATGCTAGAAAATTTTAAATTACTTTTGTGTTTCACATTATACTTTTATGGAATAGTACTGTTTTTTCATTGTTACCACCTCATTGTGTCTTCTGCCAAGTGACTGACTAGTGGTGGGCTAGGGCTGTTCTGAGGAAGAAGGATTTGCAATCAAAAAAAGACCTAAATCTGGTATAGAGGTCAAGCATGAGGGCAAAGAGAAATGCTAGAAGCACTTCTGTGTCTGTTCATCACTGTGTTTGCCTGCTAAGACCTTTAGAAATAATGACTTCTACTTCCTCCTGCTTTGTGAATCTTATGCAAGTTCCCCTTTTGGGTGCTTTCACTCAGAACCATACAAGGAAGGAGATGGTGGGAAACACAGTTCCCAGATTAACCAACATGTTGATGGAACATTTCATCATGATTTCTAAAGGTGGAGGCCCTGAGCTATTAGGGGTTTGGAAACCATATTATAGGAAGAACTATCTTATGGAACTGATGATAATCTTTCTGGGATAAAGAAAGGATTTAAAAGAGGCATGCCAAAAAATATTAGGAATACTGTTGTGATAGAAGAGGATATTCAAACTGATCTCATGCAACACAGCCTTGTCTAACTCAATGAAACTATGAGACATGCTGTGTAGGGCCACCCAAAACGGATGGGTCATGGTGGAAGGTTCTGACAAAACGTGGTCCACTGGAGAAGGAAATGGTAAACCAATTCAGTATTCTTGCCTTGAAAATCCCACGAACAGTATTTTCTGTCTTAAAGGCAGAAAGACAGGACACGGAAAGATGAGATCACCAAGTCTGTAGGTGCTAGAGAACATTAGAGAAATAACTCCAGAAAGAATTAAGAGATGGAGCCAAAGCCAAAATGACATACCACAACACACACAACACCCACAACATAACAAGCTGTGAGTGTCACTGGTGATGGAAGCAAAGTCCAATGCTATAAAGAACAATACTGCATAGGAACCTGGAATGTTAGGTCCATGAATTAAGGTAAATTTGAAGTGGTCAAACAGGAGATGGCAAGAGTGAACATTTACATTTTAGGAATCAGTGAACTAAAATGGACTGGAATGGGTGAATTGAACTCAGATGACCATTATATCTACTACTCTGGGCAAGAATCCCTTAGAAGAAATGAAGTAACCATCATACTCAACAAGAGTCCGAAAGGCAGTACTTGGATGCAGTCTCAAAAATGACAGAATGATCTCTGTTTGTTTCCAAGGCAACTCATTCAATATCACAGTAATCGAAGTCTATGCACCACCAGTAATGCTGAAGAAGCTGAAGTTGAATTGTTCTATAATGATCTTCTAGAATTAACACCCCTAAATATGTCCTTTTTATTATAGGGAACTGGAATGCAAAAGTAGGAAGTCAAGAGACACCTGGAGTAACAGGCAAATTTGGCCTTGAAGTACAAAATGAAGCAGGGTAAGGCTAATAGAATTTTGCCAAGAGAATGAACTGGTCACAGCAAACACCCTCTTCCAACAATCCAAGAGAAGACTCTACCCATGGACATCACCAGATGATCAATAACAAAATTAGACTGATTATATTCTTTGCAGCCAAAGATGGAGAGGTTCTATACGGTCAGTAAAAAAAAAAAAAAAAGACTAGGAGCTGACTATGGCTCAAATCATGAACTTCTTATTGCCAAATTCAGACTGAAATTGAATAAAGTAGGGAAAATCACTAGGCCATTCAGGTATGATCTAAATCAAATCCCTTATGATTACAGTGCAAGTGACAAATAGATTCAAGGAGTTAGACCGGATGGACAGAGTGACATTGTACAGGAGGCAGGGATCAAGACCATTCCCAGGAAAAAGAAATGTGAAAAGGCAATGGTTGTTTGAGGAGGCCTTACAAATAGCTGAGAAAATTGAAGCAAAAAGGCAAAGGATAAAATCAAAGATATACCCCTTTAAATGCAGAGTTCCAAAGAATAGCATGGAGAGATAAGAAATTCTTCCTCAGTGATCAATGGAAAGAAATAGAGGAAAACAACAGAATGGGAAATACTAGAGATCTCTTCAAGAAAATCAGAGTTACCAAGGGAACATTTCATGCAACGATGGGCAAAATAAAGGACAGAAATGATATGGACCTAACAGAAGCAGAAGATATTAAAAAAGAGGTGGCAAGAACACAGAAAAACTGTACAAAAAAGATCTTCATGACCCAGATAAGCATGATGGTGTGATCACTCACCTAGAGACAGACATCCTGGAATGTGAAGTCAAGTGGGCCGTAGGAAGCATCGCTATGAACAAAGCTAGTGGAGGTGATGGAATTCCAGCTGAGCTATTTCAAATCCTAAAAGACGATGCTGTGAAAGTGCTGCACTCAATATGCCAGCAAATTTGAAAACTCAGCAGTGGCCACAGGACTGGAAAAAATCAGTTTTCATTTCAATCCCAGAGAAAAATAATGCTAAAGAATGTTCAAAATATTGCACAGTTGTACTCCTCTCACATGCTAGCAAAGTTACATTCAAAATTCCCCAAGCCAGGTTTCAATAGTACGTGAACTGTGAACTTTCAGATGTTTAAGCTGGATTTATAAAAGGCAGAAGAACCAGAGATCAAATTGGCAAAATCCACTGGATCCTCAAAAAAGCAAGAGAGTTCCAGAAAAACATCTACTTGTGCTTTATTGCCTATACCAAAGCCTTTGACTGTGTGGATCACAAGAAACTGTGGACAATTCTTCAAGAGATGGGAATACCAGACCATCTGACCTGCCTCCTGCAAAATCTGTATGCAGGTCAAGAAACAACAGAACTGGACATGGGACAATGGACTGCTTCAAAATTGGGTAAGGAGTATGTCAAGGTTGTATATTGTCACCCTGCTTATTTAACTTTTATGCAGAGCACATCATCTTAAATGCTGGGCTGGATGAAGCACAAGCTGGAATCAAGATTGCCAAGAGAAATATCAATAACCTCAAATATGGAGATTATACCCCTTTTATGGCAGAAAATGAAGAACTAAAGGACATCTTGATGAAGGTGAAAGAGGAGAGTGAAAAAGTTGGCTTAAAACTCAACATTCAGAAAATGAAAATAATGGCACCCAGTCCCATCACTTCAAGGAAAGTAGATGGGGAAACAGTGGAAACAGTAATAGGCTTTACTTTTCTGGGCTCCAAAATCACTGCAGATGGTGACTGCAGCCATCAAATTAGAAAATGCTTGCTCCTTGGAAGAAAAGATATGACCAACCTAGATAGCATATTAAAAAGCAGAGAATTATTATCATGACAAAGGTTCATATAGTCAAAGCATTTTTTTTTCCAGTAGTCATGTGCGGATGTGAAAGTTGGACCATAAAGAAAGCTGAGTGCTGAAGAACTGATGTTTTTGAACTGTGGTATTGGAGAAGACTCGAAAAGTCTCTTGGCCTGCAAGTAGATCAAACCAGTCATTCCTAAAGGAAATCAACCCTGAATATTCATTGGAAGGACTGATGCTGAAGCTGAAGTTCAATACTTTGGCCACAATGCAAAGGGCTGACTCATTAGAAAAGAGCCTGATGCTGGGAAAGATTAATGGCAGCAGGATAAGGGGGCAACAGAGGACAAGATGGTTGGATGGTATCACAGACTCAATAGGCTTGACTTTAAGCAAGCTTTGGGAGACAGTGGACGACAGGAAAGCCTTGCATGCTGCTGTCTACAGGGCTGCAAAGAGTAGGGCACGACTAGCGACTGAACAATATCAATGTTCCATTATGTTGACATTACAAAATTTATTTACTTATTTCACTACTGTTTGATATTTCAGTTCAGTTCAGTCACTCAGTTGTGTCCGACTCTTTGTGACCCCATTGACTGCAGCATGCCAGGCCTCCCTGTCCATCACCAACTCCTGGAGTTTACTCAAATTCATGTCCATTGAGTCGATGATGCCATCCAACCATCTCATCCTCTGCCATCCCCTTCTCTGCCTGCCTCAACCTTTCCCAGCATCAGGATCTTTTCCAGTCAGTCAGTTCTTCACATCAGGTGACCAAAGTATTGGAGTTTCAGCTTCTGCCTCAGTTCTTCCAATGAATATTCAGGATTGATTTTCTTCAGGATGGACTGGTTGGATCTCCTTGCATTCCAAGGGACTCTCAAGATTCTTCTCCAACACCACAGTTCAAAAGCATCAATTCTTCAGCGCTCATCTTTCTTTATAGTCCAACACTCACATTCATACATGACTACTGGAAAAAAACCCATAGCTTTGACTAGACAGGTTGGCAAAGTACTGTCTCTGCTTTTTAATATGCTGTCTAGGTTGGTCATAACTTTTCTTCCAAGGAGCAAGAGTCACTTTATTTCATGGCTGCAGTCACCATCTGCAATGATTTTGGAGCCCCCAAAATAAAGTCTGTCACTGTTTCCATTGCTTCCCCATCCATTTGCCATGAACTGATGGGGCCAGATGCCATGATCTTCATTATCTGAATGTTGGGTTTTAAGCCAACTTTTTCACCCTGCTCTTTTACTTTCATCCAGCTGGATATTTAGGTTGTTTCTTATTTTTACTATTTAGATGCATAAATAACTCTTCTTAGTTCAGTACGTAGAAGTCATCATTGACTTGTCTTAGCTTCTGTGAATTACTATTACTCATTCTCTAAATCTTCCACTTACAATATACATTCCTTTCTAGTTCCTCTGTAACATGTTATAAAATGATTAAAATTTTTTTCTCAGATAACCTGATACTTATATTATGCCCTTCATTACAGTTATTTTAAAAATACATGATATTAAATCTCCTTTAATGTGTTGGTCAGAGTAGGTAACACAATGACAGGCTATTTATTATGTCTTAAGACTCTATTATGGTCTTTGTTAGGGCAATATGTTCTAAAGTTTGCCGGAGCAAAATGTAATTTATTTCAAGGATCTTAAGAGCAATCAGTATCTTATAAGTCAATTTCTTAGATAGTCTTGTAAAAGAAAGAAACACCTCTAAATTTTAAAATGTCAGAGGATTTCAGAACATAATTGGGGCCTTAGATCAGAATTTTCCCAGTTCTAATGTGGTTTAAGTGAGGAACAGTTTCTCCTTTTGATATGAATGAAAAGGGCACGTAAGAGAAATAAAAATCTGTGAGGACTATTATTGAAATGAAGGTTCTTGATAGTCACCAGAATATTTGTTATTATCAGACTGTGGACTCCTTAAGTTACATAAAATTTTCTTCCCTGATTCCTAACAAGCAGAGCACATTTTATATATAAATAAAAAAATAAATAATAAATACATATCCTGACTCTCTATATGTGTGTGTTAAACAAATAAAAAATATACTAACAATAAAACAAAAGAAAAAAGGAGCTTAATGCAACAATGTTAGCTTCAATAACACAATCAAGGGATGAAACGTAGGTTCTGGAGGGAAGTGGAAGGTTTTAGAGAAGAAAGCCAGTACATGTAAGATTCAAAGTGTTTTCAAATTCAAAAGTCAGTATGGTGCATTCACGAAATCCTGATATTCTCACTGTATTCCCAGATATTCAGAGAAGAAAACTATAATTAACTATCTTTGCTTGAATAGGCCATGGTAGAAATTGCTACAGGTAAAATGGGGAAAATAAAAAAAGGAAGTTGATGCTCTCAGAAATAAAATTTCCCCAGCTGCATCCTAAACTTGGAAATTGGTCCAAAGTATAGTGGTACTCTTTCCCTCCACCCTTACCTCCTAAAGGAAATAGGGTGCAGCCCCAACCAGACTTTAAAACCCTGGGCTAGGACAATGAACCAAATCTCAGAAGAAAGAGCCCAGTTATCCTCTAATCTTAGTCTTAGGGAAAGTAAGAATGTAGAAATGAACACATCCTCAGATTCTCACGCTGTACCACAGAGGGAAAATGAGAGGGTGAGTGAGAGAGAATATGAATGAACGAGAATAATGAGAAGTTAGTTAAGTCACCACTGCACAGTATCAGACAAATAAAAAGTCTGGACAAGGTCCTTCAAGTATGAAGAAAAGGGAAATAGTGACATAGCAACTTCACACACTTGCTACAAATTATAAATAAATAAAGAGACAAATCAATCAGTTCAAGAAAAGAAAGACCATATACACTTATGTTTATAATGGAGATCTTTTTGGTGGTGGAATTCAAAACAATTAAAAATATTTTGTGTGTGTCTTCTCTTGTTTCAATGCATAAAATATCCTTTTAGAAATGTGTGGTTTGTCTGTTTGTTTTCATGGAAGCAAACATTTAAAAGTGCTAGCTATTTTTCTTTTTCAATTAAAGAAAAATATTCAAAATATGTATCACTGCTTTTCTAGGCCTTCTCCAGATTATGGGGATCTAAATTCATTTTCAGGTAACTGATGGTGGTGAAAATCTTTCTAAAAGTGACTTAGTTATAAGCATCTACAAGTTTTGACACCAGGAGGGCAAATAAGCAGGAATCCCTTAACTTGGATCCATGATAGGATCAGGCTACCATGTGTTCCCTGTTCTGAATGCTGCATCCATTATAGGTTTCTATTTAAAAGCCTGGATAGTGAGAACCTTGTTTTAATTAGCTCTACAAGTTAGGAATCATGGAGAGCTCTATCATTTAATTTCCAAATCTGCACCTGGTCTTGAGCTATTCCTAACTCCGCCCACACTGCAATCCAATCGGCTTTTCCAATAGTGACATTTCAAGATCCTCATTTGAGAATGCAGTGCACATTTCTCATGCCACAATTTTACTGTTTCTTTCCCCAAGAATATCCCCTTTCCACACCCACAGTTAGCGAAACCACCAGATTTTCCAGGTTGAGCCCAAGGCTCTATTTCCTTTGAGACAGCATAACTGTAAAGGGATTTCTCCTCCTCTGAACAGTAGAACAAGGCATTGCTTTTCATCCACCGTGGCATTCACTGGCTCTTAATTGCACTGGTGTTTAAGCCTTCATTATGCTTTAATTTCCATTCACATTTCTCTTGGTTTTCTCTGCTGGATGGTGTTCTCCCCCAGGGCAACTATCCACGGTTTGTTAAGAGTTCTTTACATTCCGCCCACAAGGGAAGAGCTATTTCTGGGCTGGAACAAATCTCAGCAGAGGGACAGATCCATTTTCAGGATCTCAGATGCCTGGAGCTCTGGGTGCCAGGCGATGGCTTGGAAAAGAGGAAGCAGATTGATTGGCTGGTACTAAAAAGACCTGAGACTTAACCACGTGCATCTAATTGGCCCATAAATCTCAACATCTTCAAGACCAAAGCTTTCTCTCTTTAAAGACTCCAAATCTCCTTCAAAGCTGCATGTGTCTTTTTTTAAAAAAAAATTCTTTGTTCTAATTCCCCCAGGATAAAACTATAATGTGGCATTTAGTAGCACTCACTTAGAGTTAGATTCCCTGGGCTTAAATTCCAATGGTACCACTTCCTAGCTGTGTGAACTTACACAGCCTATGTACCATTTCTGTCTCCTACTTTCCTCCTCTGTGAAACAAGGAAAATGATAATACCTACCCATATGATAGCTGCTTTACTGGAGGTAAGCACAACAAGTGAAAGATTACTAACTTTACTGAAGCTGATGAAGTTCTAAAGAAGTTATCATGGAAGAATTGATGCTAAATTATTATTGTCATTGATTATTGAGTTGATATTAGGTTAAAGTACTTCACAAATGGCAAATGCAATGTACTGAATAATATTGTCATCACTACAAGTTTTCTCCTTGATGCTAGGAAGAACTAGGAGTAGGAGTGAGAAAAGATCCTTCATGGGTTTTCTTTGTCCAGGACCTGCATGTACTTTTGGCTGGGTTTGGATTCCTCATGTGGCCCTTTATATCCATGGTGCCAATACAATACTTTGCAGAAAGTAGTGGTAAGATGTGCTTGTTGAATAAATTATTGAGAAAAGCCAAATAAGTGGGATACATAGTTATGGAACACTAGGGCCTACACACACACACACACACACACACACACACACACACACACAC
>ML664157.1:7750924-7824849 GCA_007570785.1 Antilocapra americana
ACACACACACACACACACACACACACACACACACACACACACTCTCTCTCTTTGGACTTTGTGAAAATCTGAAAAGACATGCTTTCACCTTGAACTTTATCATATTTCCTTAAACATCTTGTCATGAGAAATAAAAACTGTATCAACAGACTTGTCTTATCAAAACTCATGGATTTCTGAAACATATTTTCATAACTGATGAAAGCATTTCATCAAATATCTTGACTTTTTTACTTATACCATATGAAATAGTTTGTTACATTTACAGTTAATAAAACATATATTTCTTGTAATGTACTGAGTATTTTTCTCCTAAATTTTACTATTTTGTTTGCTTAAAACTAGAAAGGTACCTCTAAACAGGCCTAATTCTAACGAGAACGCAAACAGACTATATTTCAAAATGTGGCACAATCCTAGGCATATAGTTGGAGTTCTAGAAATATCTGTTTAAAAATATACAATTCCACATACATATTATGGATGCTACTTGGAAATAATTATAGAACATTAAGATTGGGAGTGACTCTAGGTGTCATCTGATTCAGGACCCTCATTTTACAACTTGAAATTGACAGCTCTGAAGTTATACAGTGAAGGACTGACAAAACTTGTCCTCACACTCAATTCTCATGACTTTGATTCTAGTGATATCTTCTGCAAATGATCTGAGTTTTGTGTGGAGAAACTGACATATTGGTAAACACTTGTAATCCAACATGACACTTGTATACTGGAGGAATGTGTGACAGATACTGAAGTGCAGAGTAAAGGATTTCTGACCCTGTTGGGAGTTGGGGAGAAAATGCAATGGATTCTGTTCTTCACAGAAAAGGTAGTGCTAAGGGTGCTTCATATCATCAGGAGGAGTCTGATGGGTGAGGGCCTCAGAATAAGCTGAGAGTGAGGTGGTTGGAAGGACATTCGAGGCAAAAGGACTGGAAAGTGCTAAGGTTTGGAAACATGAAAGAACAAAGTGTCATGGAGTAATGCAGGCCAAAGAACATTTTATATATGGAAGGAAATTTCTGGAGATTAAACTTCAAAGGATGTCATCACCATGACCGGACCATAAGGGGCTCCATACAACATTTTAAGGAGTTTGATCTTTATTCTATAAAAAGTAAATAATTTTAAAGGAAAACAAAACAAAACAACTAGCTTGATTAGGTTTGTGCTACAGGAGGATTATTCTGGCTGCAATGAATGCATCTTGAAGGCAAGACTGAAGTCTAGGAAACACATCAGGAGCTACATAAGCAAATCAGGAAAAAGATTATGAGTATCTGAATTAAGGCAGTGGCAGGCAATGGGATTGGAAAGGAAGGGTGGGTTTGAGAGGGCCTTGGGACATAGAACTCAGAGGACTTTAGTACTTGTTAGAAGTTGGTTCAGTTCAGTTCAGTTGCTCAGTTGAGTCTGACGGTTTGTGACCCCCCTGGACTGCAGTATTCCAGGCCTCCCTGTCCATCACCAACTCCTGGAGTTTACTCAAATTCATGTCCATTGAGTCGATGATGCCATCCAACCATCTCATCCTCTGTCATTCTCTTCTCCTCCTGCCTCAATCTTTCCCAGTGTCAGGGGCTTTTCGAATGAGTCAGTTCTTCACATTAGGTGGCCAAGTATTGGAGTGTCAGCTTCAGCATCAGTCCTTCCAGTGAATATTCAGGATTAATTTCCTTTAGGATGGACTGATTGGATCTCATTGTTGTTCAAGGGACTCTCAAGATTCTTCTCCAACACCAAAGTTCAAAAGCATCAATTCTTTGGTGCTCAGCTTTCCTGATAGTCCAGCTCTCATATCCATACATGACTACTGGAAAAACCATAACTTTGATTAGACGGACCTTTGCTGGCAAAGTAATGTCTCTGACTTTTAATATGCTGTCTAGGTTGGTCATAACTTTTCTTACAAGGAGCAAGTGTCTTAATTTCATGGCTGCAGTCACCATCTGCAGCGATTTTGGAGCCCAGAAAAATAAAGTCTCAATAGAAGTGAGTAGTGAGGTAGAAGTCATAGATCAGCATTGTGCTAAGGTCTCTTGCTGAGAGCTTTCAGGATGCCCCCTTGCTCTGATGACAAGGTCACGAGACTAAGAAGGAAACTGCAAAGCAGACTTTCTTTATCAGGGCATCCCGGGCAAGACCCCTCCTGGTATTTTTCTTGGGAGTTCTGTCCATGCTCAGAACGTTAGCTCATCTCAGTAAGTCAGTCCCAGTTAGAAAGAATTCGTCCTGAGGTAATTCTCCCAGACCTTATCTACCAGAGGATGTGGGAAGGTGGATTCCCTTCCCTGAGAACAAAGGAGGAATAAAAGGGACATTTAACTAGATTACTACACCTCCTACTCATTACTGGGAAGTTTACCAAGAGTTCTCTGGGGGTCATGGCAAGGCCACCACCAGAAGGGTTCATACTTGGATCACCTTTCCACCTCCCACTCCCTCGACCACTACATGGTGGAAGCTCCCTTCCTTGAAGAGATCAGGGTGGAATGGGACTTGAGAATGCTCATAACTGTGGCCAGCATAGCTGGAGACATTGATTGCTTTAGGATAGTGTAGACATAGGAATTCATTATAGTAGTTATATAAAGTTAATAGGGTTTTATTGCTAAAGCAGTGCTGCTAGACTGTCTCTTTGACCTCTTTTCTCGTAAGAACCAGAGTGTCAGACAGAATGAGACAGGTAGTGGTTGAGGTTACTAGAATAGAAACAGTTTCAAGCTTAGCCCTTCCCTCTAGCCTCTACACAGCTGCACCTGATAAGAGAAATGTAACCTTTCTACTTAGATTGATATACTTATCATAATTGAATGAAGTATGCTAAAGACAATCAAATGGTAAACATACTATTGTTAAATCTGATTACACAGAAATCTGACTTCTGCAAGGGGAATGTTTCATGATAGATTGGGGAATGAGCTCAGTGATAAGGTTGCTATGGAAGATAGAAAATAAAAGATTGTATAGAATGATAGGTAATGTAATGATGTAATGGGGATGTTTTATTGGCTATAAAACTGTAAACCAACAACAATAAATGAGAGGGACTGCTCCATCAACACACTGACTCAGCTCAATACTTCACCGAAGCCACTCATCCCTCAAGACCCCCGGACCGGCCGGGGCTGGACCCCAGCAGTCTCTGTCTTGAAGAAGTAGATTTTGAAGGAAATTACTAAGTCTGGTGTGAAATATACTTGGTTCCAAATGCATAGCTAGACAGAACTCTCAAGCAAGTAGTCAATATTTTCAGCAGAAACTGAGGAAAAAACTCATGGTAGAAAATGTTGACTTGGATGTGTGAGAGGGGGATGTAGATTTTTGAGGTGAACATATTGTGATTAAAGCCATTATAATGGGTAGGTTGTTAAGGAAGAGTGTAAAGTCAAAGTGGTTTATGGTTACCTTTGAAAATTACCAGTCTCCAAAGATGTAATAGAGGAAAAAGATACAAAACTAGAATATTTCTTATTATTAATAAAAATCAACAAAAAGTAACTTTATGATGTCTCAGACTAGAAGTTTACCAGTTCAATGTTGAACAGAAGAAAAGTAATGCAATAATCCGTGTGCAGTGTTACATACTGAATACGTGTCATGAAATACAATTATGTAGGGTAGCTTTTAAATGGAGGTCCCCTTCTATCAGTGCACAATATTATAATGAATCATGTTCCAAGGAATCATCTAAAAACAACATCCCTGATAATCATTAAGCTCTCATCTTAAAAAGTACAACCAATTCTTGTCTATCTTCATCCTTACCTATCAATGATCTGAGAGTGTTGGATTGTTACACCTGATTTTGTATTCCCAGTGGTCATTATGAACAGTTTTTGAGAGATTACAAAGAGTGTGTGATTGAAAAACTAGTGTGGCAGAGAGTTTTACACAGTGAAACAAAGAATATTGGATTATCAAGGAAAGAAGAAGGGAGAAGATAGAATTTGAAGTCAGCATGATGAAAGAAAGCCATAGTTATAGAAAGCCTGAGGCTAGTTGACATCATTAGGAATGTTCCTCTTTCTATGGAGTTTATACTTAATTGTGAACCAAAGAAAATGATAGTTTCAAGAACAAAGCCAATGGAGATGATGGAATTCCAGTTGAGCTATTTTAAATCCTAAAAGATGATGCAGTAAAAGTGCTCCACTCAGTATGTCAGCAAATTTTGAAAACTCAGCAGTGGCCACAGGAATGGAAAAGGTTGGTATTCATTCCAATCACAAAGAAAGGCAATGCCAAAGAATGCTCAAAGTACCACACAATTGCACTCATCTCACAAGCTAGCAAAGTAATGCTCAAAATTCTCCAAGCCAGGCTTTAACAATACATGAACAGTGAAATTCCAGTTGTTCAAGCTGGATTTAGAAAAGGCAGAGGAACCAGAGATCAAATTGCCAACATCTGTTGAATCATCAAAAAAACAAGAGAGTTCCAGAAAGACATCTACTTCCGCTTTATTGACTATGCCAAAGCCTTTGAGTTGATCACAACAAACTGTGGAAAATTCTTCAAGAGATGGGAACACTCGACCACCTGACCTGCCTCCTGAGAAACCTGTATGCAGATCAAGAAGCAACAGTTCGAACTGGACATGGAACAACAGCCTGGTTCTGAGGCGGGAAAGGAGTATGTCAGTTCTGTATATTGTCACCCTACTTATTTAACTTCTATGCAGAGTACATCATGCAAAATGCTGGGCTAGATGAAGCACAAGCTGGAATCAAGATTGCTGGGAGAAATATCAATAAGCTCATATATGCAGATACACCGCCCTTATGGCAGAAAGTGAAAAAGAACTAAAGAGCCTCTTGATGAAAGTGAAAGAGGAGAGTGAAAAAGTTGGCTTAAAACCCAACATTCAGAAAATGAAGATCATGGCATCTGGTCCCATCATTTCATGGCAAATAGATAGGGAAGCAATGGAAACAGTGACAGACTTTATTTTGGGGGGCTCCAAAATCACTGCAGATGGTGACTGCAGCTATGAAATTAAAAGATGCTTTCTTCTTGGAAGAAAAGTTATGATCAAGCTAGACAGCATATTAAAAGGCAAAGACATTACTTTGCCAACAAAGATCCGCCTAGTCAAATTATGGGTTTTCCAGTAGTCATGCATGGATGTGAGAGTTGAGAAAGAGCTGAGTTCTGAAGAATTGATGTTTTTGAACTGTAGTTTGGAGAAGACTCTTGAGAGTCCCTTGGACAACAAAGAAATCCAACCAATTCATCCCAAAGGAAACCAGTCCTGAATATTCATTGGAAGGACTGATGTTGAAGCTGAAACTCCAATACTTTGGTCACTTGATGTGAAGAACTGATTCACTCGAAAAACCCTGATGCTGGGAAAGATTGAAGGTGGGTGGAGAAGGGGATGATAGTGGATGAGATGGTTGGATGGTATCACGGATTCAGTGGAAATGAGTTTGAGTAAACTCCAGGAGTTGGTGATGGACAGGGAGGCCTGGCGTGCTAAAGTCTATGGGATCGCAAAGAATCAGACACGACTAAACTGAAGATACTTTTGCCATCTTTGTTTTTTTATCTCAATAAATGATATGTCCTTGTTGCCATATTTCTGACTTAAGACTTTTTCATGCCCATCTTTGGTTTCAGGTGTATCCCTTGGTAATATGATTGTGATACTAAATAGGAAATTGATGCTATTGCTTCTGCCACCATCTGCCCAAATGTGTGTGGACTTGTCTTTCATGTGTTGCAGTGGCAACACTGTAGATTATAAAGAGTGGACTGAGAAGGCTAATGTTTGAAAGTGATCTAAAGGGTGGCATTGGAGACAATTATAGTGAAGCATGTTGACTATTCATTGTTGCCATTGGACTGTATCTCAGAACCTTGAATGATGGAGATGTTATTACACAGAGAAACTCAGGACTGCTTAACTGCAAGACTTCATTTCAATGCTTTCCTAACTATTAACTGCATATACTAATTGTTAATTAATTAGTTCATTAATTGTTCACTTTTTAGTGATTCCCAAAAAAATAATCTTTTTTAAGATTTCAAAGGACATAAAAATCTATGAAGTATAATATTTTTTTTACTTCTTAAATGCCTTTTTCTCTCCTAATTCTGCCTCCTAATATTATCTACTATCAATAGAGCTTTGTACACATCATGTTTGGGTATGTTGATAAATTAATATGCAAGTAGTTTTTTTTAGGGGCCATGTATTAACCACAGATTTTCTGTATAGTAAATGTATTTATATAAATATTTAAATAATTATTTTAAATATGTTCAACTAATTAGTTGAAATAATTTCAATGTACTGAAACTGCTAGGAATGTACATGCTTAGTTACTCAGTCATGTCCAACTCTTTGCAACCCCATGGACTGTAGCCTGCCAGACTCCTCTATCCACAGGGATTCTCCAGGCAAGAATACTGGAGCCTGTTTCCATGCCCTCCTTCAGAGGATCTTCCTGACCTAGGGATTGAATTCGCATCTCTTATGTCTCCTGCAGTGGCAGGCGAGTTATTTACCACTAGCGCCATCTGGGAGGATATCCAAAATTTATATTTTGAGTCAAAACTGCAGATTTACCCCTAACTGAAGAGATAGTCCTCATCAATTTTGTCTTCCAGTGTTTGAAATCTGCTTTCTAAAATTGTACAAACATTAGGTTTTTGATCTTACAATGTGATATTACCAAGATGTTCCTTTCCTTCAGTTATTGTTCAGCTCAGTCATCTTCATATATGCTTAATCCTGGCTAGTGATTTTTTAATTTCATATTTATACGTGTCCCCCTCCCTTGGAATATTAGTGTTTTGTTATTGATTTCTAAGAGCTCATTCATGACTAAGGATCTTTACCTCTTAACCATTTGTCATGCACTGAAAATAAAATACCATTTTTTGTTGTTGTTGTTGTACAGAAGTTGTGTATTGAAATATAATCATGCTCTATTTCTTTAATGTCATCTTAAGTTAAGACCAAGCCCAATGTTAGTGCTAAATATAGTTTGCACTTCTGTTTCCTCCCATATTAGTTATCTCATATTTTAGACACCATTTATCCTAGTAGTATAATGTGCCATGGGAATATTGTTCTCAAATGGAAAAGCCTTTGCATCTGTGGATTTGAAATCATAAATTACAAAATTTTTGTCATCAAAACATAGCTTTGAGCAGTTTGGTGGTTGAGGGTATTTTGATTGTCTTTTATATTTACCATTTTACCATTTTTACCATCATAATTTACACTTTGATGCTATCCAGAGCCCATGTTGAAAGTGAAAGTGTTGGTTGCTCAGTCGTATCCAACTCTTGGCAACCCCAGGGACCGTAGCCTGCCACAATCCTCTGTCCATGAAATTCTCCAGGCAAGAATACTGGAGTGGGTTGCCATTCCCTTCTCCTGGGGATCTTTCCTGCGTAGGGATCAAACCCAGGTCTCCTGCAGGCAGATTCTTTACCGTCTGAATCACCAGGGAGCTCAGAGCCCAGGTTAACTAGCAAAAACAGACGATATTTGAGAGTCAACTCTTAAATCAGAATAAAATCATTTTTCAGATTGTTTAAAACAGTGTTATGGATGTGATTACAATTTGCAACTGCTAGGCTCATGTCAGTGCAAAATGATGTTATACTAAAAACATGTTGTTTAAAATGATTTCACTCATTCAAATGTCACAGAACCTCATCAAGCACATCATAACTATATAGCTTAAAATTTAACCTAGTAATTTTGTGATCTGAAATCTTACATCTTTTTTTGATGTTTCTCAAAAAGATAGAAAAAGCTGGAAAAAAATTTCATTTGGGTGGGATGTCAGGAAGTAAGATTCAATCAAAGACTCTTAAGAATGTTCAAGTCAAGATAAAACTGAAGATTAAACTGTTCCAAAAGCTATTTTAGTAAAAGATAAACCTTTATTTTAGTATTGGTAATGGGTAGTTTAAACTGCCTTAAATGATAACAAAAAAAAAAAAAAGAGGAAAATGCTTTATACAAGTCTAGAAGGCCATACTTAAAACTCATTAAAATTTGCTTACAGAATCTTCATAGAGTTTTCAAAGTTTAACAAAATGACAAGGCACTTCTCGAATAGGCCAGGTGACTGAAAAGGTTATTAAGATAGACCTATCTCATACCTTACAATGTAATGCTCATGATACATATTATTTTATTCTTTTAGAAAGTCAAGACATACAAAATGATTGGCAGGATTTTTTATCAGAAGAAAATCTCTTAGAATGAGAAATGAATGCTTCTCTCCACACTCAAGCTCTCTGGCTACATAAAAGTATCCATGGAAACCCTTACCTGTTGAAATTCTAATATGCATACACAAGGTTATTTTCTTTTACATTTTACTGCAACAAAAATGTGAATAGAATGGAAAGCATCAAACTATTAGAAAACTCTGAAGTGTTATATAATAGTTCTAGGCAAAAAGCCCATTATATTTTATTTTATTTTATTTTTAAATTTTAATAGTTTCTACTTGACACAAGACCAAATGGCTTTTCAGAATATGTTCATTGATAGATAAAATAAGGATAATTAGATGTCCCATCATACTTATGAAAACAAATTTACAATTTTATTTTTGTTTCAGAACCAGAATTGATGCACATTCAATGTAAATAATATTTCACCATTTGCCAGTCAAATAAAAAGTGTGGTTAAAAAAAGGAGATCCTTTCTAAAGCCTCATAAAGGGTAGATTGCACTTGGGTAAAGTAGGGAAATTGAAGAAAAGGAGCTAGAAAGAACTGATGCCTCCAGAGGAGTGATGGCCATGGTATTTATTCAAAGAATTTCTGTAACTGGCAATGTCATAAAATGAGAGGACTGTGGGAATAAGCGAAATTCACCCCAATGAGAACAAGCAAAGACCAAATATGCAAGACTTGCTGTAGCAAGGGAGTCCATTACAATTGCTTGTGTCTTAGTAGAGTCTCAAAGACAGGCAGAATGGGAAAGGTTGAGAGTGAAGAAAATGGAAGGTTTGTTTTGGATGCTGATGATGTGGGGAAGCTGGAGATGGGCTAACAAGAAGTAGGACATCCTACACGATGGGTTAGGGGTACATATTAGGCTTTCTCCAGGGGTTTCTAATTTCTAAGCTGGCACAAATTTATTAATAAAGTCCTGATCATCTGGGGCAAACTGCTACAGAAAATATGGTCTAGCTTTCTGGACTAGTTGCGGCAGGTTGTGGGTCAGAATTCTGTTTTTATATATCTTCTGGCTATTGTTTGTTTGCATATTTAGCCTGTTGAAACCAAAGGCTGGTCAGCGATTTCACTAACTAGCTAAAAACCCAGAGTCCCAAGGCAGCCATATAAAGAGTAGTGAGCTGAAGATAGGAAAATGAGAAAAAATAAGAGAGAAAGGCTGCAGAAAGAAGAGAAAATTAAAGAAATGGAAAGAAGGGTAAATTGCAGTTTGAGAATAGGTAGTGGTGGGAAAAAGAAAAAAAATAAAACAAGCAAACAGGTTAAGTCTTTTTTGTGCCTCTCTTCTGAAAGGAGATATTCTTATATAATGAAGGACTTAGTAGGTCCATGCATTTTAAATGAATTAAGATATATTCAATTAATTGGGGATATCAGATACAAAGGATAGACAATGTAATGAAATATGAAAACCCTCTGATAGTTTAGTAAACATCTTTTAACACTGAACCATTGTTTGTGTACCAGAGCTATTTTTCAAAACTAGATTAAGTTATATATTTTTCAAGTCAACCTTAGAGATCAAAATGTCTTTTTATCAAGGGCATAGGGGCAAGGGAACAAGCACATCTACCATGGAGTATTCAGTAGTCCTTCACTGTTTTATGCCCCAGACATTCCGCCCAGACTTCACACAGCTTGCTCTGGTCCTGCCGATCTATGTCATTCTCTGTTCCTGAGCCCATCTGCGCTATGTTGGCAGCTGAGGGTTCACCTGCTATCTCTCCCTCTATTTTTTTCAAACCCCGAAACAAAGAATAAGTCTATTAATTTCACTTTTGCACATGGAAAGTTGCCACATTACAGGTGATTCTGGAGTGGGGGAAACTGAACATACCTGTGAGGGGCCTCAAGTCTGGGCCAGAGTCTGGACTGAATGCCAGGGTGGCCCCAACAACCCCTAGCAGAGAGAGAAGGCGCTAGCACATTACACCTACTCAATTCTATTCTCTACTCAGAGAAGCAGAAAACAATTATTTTCATTATCTACATATTTTTCATTTTGAAAGCATTCTTTAATGTGGGGGGATTTTTTTAAAAGGGAAATCTGGTTCTGCTTTATAAATGTCACATGAGTCATATGGACAGTAGAACAATGGAGGAAATTAGCAATAAGATATGCTATTTGGTTAATCATTCACAATTGATTTTTTTCCCCTTAATTTACCCAGTACTGGTAATTAGTAATGTTGTTTTTTACATACCTCACAAAATCTGGACCTTAAATTGCAGGATAGTTTATGGCTCAAGGGGCATTTCATTTGTGTCCTTTCTATTTATGGGTATCAAAGACTTTGAACACACTGGCTCAGCCTTGTTGTACATTTTATACAAATCCTGACTGGGCCTGTGAGTGTAGATATCCACTTATTTTATTTAATAGATATAGTTGGAATCGGGTTGGTTCACAGAGCATCTGAAATAGTTGCCTTCATACATATTCCTCCCAAACCTTACTGTATGTCAGTTTTCTGTTATGATTTCTTGATTGTCATATGAGCTAACCCCCAACACAATTTCAAGTAATGGTTCTGCTCACCTCTGTCATGTACCTTATTATGAGAGATGAAGGAAAACTCTGTTCTTCAAATATCCAGCTACTGGATCAAATCATGTTCAAACAGATCTCCCTGAAGCTATAATTCAGGTCCATAAGAGATGGCTACTGACCTACATCTCTCAACAGCCAGCCTCAATTAAACATGCAAGTGATTTCCAACTAGTCATGAATGTGACTTCACAGCTTCCCTTACATGTGGGATGAATGTAGACATCCAGTTGGACTATTTGTTTATCCTGATCCCGTTTATTCTTTGCTCATTACCATTTTCCCATTAGCCTACTATACAGAATTATCATAGTATTTGTGTTTATGGGAATGACAAGGATATGTCCAAGGGAATAAGTCGAATGGCCATGTACTCTGTACACACTCTAGAGACAAGATTCATGACCCAAGAGTTCAGATCTTGGCTTAGACAGTGGCTAGCTATATAATTTAAGAGTAGTGATAGTTTGGATCTCTTTCTCCAGCTATAAAACATAAATTGCAATTCTTCTATCTTAACGATTTTGCAAGGATTTAATGCTGCTGGCTCAGTGGTAAGGAATCAGCTTGCCAACACAGGTGATACAGGTTTGATCCCTCTGTCAGGAAGGTCCCTTGGAGAAGGGAATGACAACCAACTCCATTCTTCTTGCCTGGAAAATCCCATGAACAGAGGAGCCTGGTGGGCTACAATTCATGGGGTTGCACTAAGTCATGCAGACTTAGTGACTAAACAATGAGATAATAAATATAATGTAAGGTAAACCTACATAATGTATATAAGATATCAAGTACAACTTAAGTAATGAGTACTGTTGGTACTTTATCCCCTTTGGTAGGAAAGAAGACCTCCTGAAATTTATTTTTAGTACCCTATACACATTCTGTTTAAGATTCTATAGCTGGATACCTTTTGATACATTATATACGTGGAGTTGGTTTTTGTTGTTCACTGTTAGAGTCTATAAAGCCCCTGTGAATACTGAACTGGCAAATAATGAATGTTTGCTCTTAGGGGAAATGCAGAGTTAAGTTCCTACAAGCCTCTAGTCACAACATTTTCATTAATTGAGCAAAATACAACCTATTGTTATGAGTATTTTTGTTTAAAGACACCTCATTTAATGTATATTGTTGGTTCATTAACATTGAACTCACAGCTGTAGCACTGTAACTCACTCTTAAAGAAACATCTAATACACACATTTTCTCTGTAAGGCACATTATACTTAGGAACACTGGATAGCACTTTAGCCCTAGGCTTGGTGGCCATTTTAAACAGTGAAATCACCAACAAAAGGCAAAAATAAATAAATAAATAAATAAAAAGCAAAAATGTAACATGAAATAGACTGCAAAAGGACACATTTAAAGTATGAGAGCCAAAGAAAGAGAGCAGAGTGATCTTATTTGACATCTGCTGAGCTATTCAAGTTTTTTGCCACTCTGCACTCATCCACAAGTGACTGCAGAAGCACCATCTTGAGATATTGATTTGGGAGTTAATAAATAAATTTCAGTGAATAGGCAAATGCACAAGTGTGGACTCCACAAATGATGAGGATCTAATATACTTACAAAAATATATGTATATATTGTATGACAGGCAAGTTTTCCTTTTGCTTCTAAATATACATGAATTTTGTTGTCAACCAAAGGTGTTTATACCAAATATTGAATTTATATTGAACTTACATGATGGTGTGCTTCTTATGACATTTCCCAGGCTGGACTCTAATTTTCAGTTGAGCTATGAGTGTGCACTCAATGAAGTGGCATAGGACACTATGCTTAGAAGGTCCCACACTGGTTTTAATCACCTTCAGCATCTTTAGATCCTGAGAATTTTTGAACAAAGGGCTTCACATCTGCATTTTTCACTGGGTCCTGCACATTATCTAGCCAGTCCTAACTAAGATAACCAGTGAGGGTCATTTTTAATTTTCTGATTTCTAGTAGAGCTGTGACAGACCATAAATGCCACAGCATGAGGAAAAGAGGACTCTAGGATCCAGAGATGATGATGAGAGACAATTCATAGATATGAGGAAACTAGGAAAAGGAATTCTTTAAATCTGATATGAATTGCTCAGCTAATTCCCATGAAAGTGAAAGTGTTAGTCGCTTAGTCATGCCTGACTCTTTGTGACTCCATTGACTGTAGCCTGCCTGGCTCCCATGGAATTCTCCAGGCAAGAATTCTGGAGTGGATTACCATGCTCTTCTCCAGGGGATCTTCCTGACCTGACCTGGGGATCAAACCTGGGTCTCCTGCATTGCAGACAAATTCTTACCATATGAGCCACCAGAGGTTAATTCCCATACTTAATACGTATAGAACTGACCAGGGTGAGCACAGCAAATGCTTTGAGAATTCACAGTATGGACCACTCTCTAGGCTCCAGACTGGCCCCTAGTGAGGCACAGAAGTCAACCAGAACCGGACTGTGGACTCTCAAGACTAAACTGATACTGAAAGCACAGCCCCCAAAAGGCAGGTCAAGACTCACAGCTTCAACATAACCACACTAATTGCTTGCTAAGACAAAACAATCCAGTATTCTCCAGAAGATTTAATAGGACTCAGCATCTCATAACACAATAGTCAACATAATGAAGATATAGGAGAAATGGCAACAATTTTCAAGGGAATACACATGTACGTGAATGACATCATTTGACTCAAAGCACAGGTAATTAAATCTTTTAGGACTTCTAATACCATAAAACTTAAAACATTTGGTAACATTTATTGAATGCCCAATCCACCAAAAAATACATATTATATTCAGATTTATCATTATTTTCCTAGACCTTATGCTTTTAAATTTGTTACTCTTTGAAGATTGATACAACTTTCTGAAGCCTCTACTTTTGCCTACTTGAGAAATTCTGAAATGTTAAGTTTGCCAACATTCAGGATATAGAAGTTTATTAAAAAAAAATACTTAGAAGGATACTGTTCAAGAAGGGAAACCTTGGTCCTTAGACTGATCAACTCTGTTGACTGGTTGTAACTCTCAGAGAAAAACTCCATGAATTATACTTTGTGCCACTGAAATCAGTGGATTTACCCTACTTCTTTAAAACTATATTCCTTCCTCGTTTCCTTTTCTTACCTCTCAAATTCGACCCAAACAGGAACATATGGATTAATGATTGTTGCACTCTATTAGTATACTAGAAGCCTCTAGATTCAAATACAGACTAGCTATATCCTCTATGCCCCTTTCATTGGTGTTCTTTTCCAATATGGCAGGGTATAATGTCCCTGGATCCATTTCTTTTTCTAATCAACATCACTACTTTTTCCATTTTCTAATGACAAGTCTATTTCATCTTCTCTTATTTGTTTCTTTTTTACTTCTTTCCTTAGCTCTCTTTTTTCTTTTCTCTATTTGGGACGAGGGGTTCAGTTTTCGTACCCTTTTTATTATAGGCAACAAAATCATTAATTTCCTTTTAGAACTTGAAACAGTCCACCAGATTTATTCATTTAATAAATACTGAACACCTATTATGTGCCAAATAATATTGGCAGGCTTGTGTGCATCAGGTATGAAGCAAAAATCCTCATTTCCATGAAGTTTACAATCTTGGACTCTTTGTGGGGTTTTTAAAGCTATGTTATTGCTAGTCTTATGATGGCAAGGAGAAATTTTATTTAGTTAATTCACAGACTCTGTTTTTTCCAGATGTCTGAAGTTGCAAAATGACACTAACTTGATAGAAAAGAAGATATCACGTACTAAAGTTTTTTTTTAATTAATAACAAAATTTAATATATAGCAGCATAAAAATTCTGGATTTCTTAAAAGATTTTTTGAATTCAGATACTCTTATAATTAAATAATTGTTTAAACCTCTTATCTTTTTCACATAAATGAGGAGAACACATAGGGAACAATCTCATTTACCATCACAAAGAATAAAATACCTAGGAATAAACTTACCTAAGATGGCAAAAGTCCTATACACTGAAAACTATAAGATGTTGATGAATTAAGTTGTATTGAATACAATACAAACAAATGAAAAGATATCACATCCTTGGACTAGAAAACTCAGTATTTTTTAAATGATCAGACTGCCCAAGGCAATCACAGATTTAATCCAATACCTATCAAATTATCATAGCATTTTCACAGAACTAAAGCAATGTCAAGATTTGTATGAAAGCACAATACACCCTGAATAGACAAAAGAAAGAACACAGCTGGAGGAATCAGGCTAACTTCAGACTGTAGTGCATAGCTACAATAATCAAGACAGCATGGTACTGGCACCCAAACAGACACATAGATCAATGCAACAGGATAGAAAGCCCAGAAATAAACCCAGGCTCTTATAATCGATTAATCTATGACAAAGGAGGCAGGAGGATACAGTGAAGAAAAGACAATCTCTTCAGTAAGTGGTGATGGGAAAACTGAAAAGCTACATATAAAAGAATGTGAAATTAGAGATTCTCTAAAACTATAACAGAATTTTGCCAAGAGAATGCACTGGTCACAGCAAACACCCTCTTCAACAACAGAAGAGAAGACTCTACACATGGACATTACCAGATGGTCAATTCCAAAAACAAATTGATTATATTCTTTGCAGCTAGAGATAGAGAAACTCTACAGAGGTAGCAAAAACAAGACTGGGAGCTGACTGTGGCTCAGATCATAAACTCCTTGTTAACAAATTTAGACTTAAATTGAAGAAAGTAGGGAAAACCACTAGACCGTCCAGGTATGACCTAAAGCAAATCCCTTATTATTATACAGTGGATGTGACAAATAGATTCAAGAGATTAGATCTGATAGACAGAGTGTCTGAAGAACTATGGATGGAGGTTTGTGACAGTATACAGGAGGCAGGGATCAAGATCATCCCCAAGAAAAAGAAATGCAAAAGGCAAAATGGTTGTCTGATGAGGCCTTACAAATAGCTGACAAAAGAAGAGAAGCAAAAGGCAAAGGAAAAAATGAAAGATATACCCATTTGAATGCAGAGTTCCAAAGAATAGCATGGAGAGATAACAAAGCTTTCCTCAGTGACCAATGCAAATAAAAAGAGGAAACCAATAGAATGGGAAGACTACATATCTTTTCAAGAAGACTACATATCTTTGCATACATCTCATGCAAAGATGGGTACAATAAAGGACAGCAATGGTATGGACCTAACAGAAGCAGAAAATATTAAGAAGAGGTGGCAAGAATACACAGAAGAACTATAGATAAAAGATTATGACCCAGATGGTGTGATCACTCACCTAGAGCCAGACATCCTGGAATGTGAAGTCAAGTGGGCCTCAGGAAACATCACTATAAACAAAGCAGATGGAAGTGATGGAATTCCAGTTGAGCTATTTCAAATCCTAAAAGATGATGCTGTGAAAGTGCTGCACTCAATATGTCAGCAAATTTGGAAAACGCAGGAGTGGCCACAGTACTGGAAAAGGTTCATTCCAATCCTGAAGAAAGGCAATGCCAAAGAATGCTCCAACTATTGCACAATTGCACTCATCTCACACGCAAATAAAGTAATGCTTAAAATCTCCAAGCCAGGCTTCAGCATGAACCAAGAACTTCCAGATATTCAATCTGGATTCAGAAAAGGCAGAAGAACCAGAGATCAAGTTGCCAACATCCATTGGATCATCAAAAAAGCAAGAGAGTTCCAGAAAGTTATCTACTTCTGCTTTATTGACTAGGCCAAAGCCTTTGACTGTATGGATCACAACAAACTGTGGAAAATTCTGAAAGAGATGGGAATACCAGACCACCTGACTTGCCTTCTGAGAAATCTGTATGCATGTCAAGAAGCAACAGTTAGAATGGGATGTGGGACAATAGACTCGTTCCAAATAGGAAAAGGAGTACATCAGGGCTGTATATTGTCACCCTGCTTATTTAATTTCTATGTAGAGTATATCATGTAAAATGCCAAGCTGGATGAAGCACAAGCTGGAATCAAGACTGCTGGGAGAAATATCAATAATCTCATATATGTAGATGACACCACCCTTATGGCAGAAAGCTAAGAAAAACTAAAGAGCCTCTTGATGAAAGTGAAAGAGGAGAATGAAAAGCTTGGCTTAAAACTCAACATTCAGAAAACTGAGATCATGGAGTCTGGTCTCATCACTTCATGGCAAATAGATGGGGAAACAATGGAAACAGTGAGAGACTACTTTTCTGGGCTCCAAAAGCACTGTGGATGGTGACTGCAGCCATGAAATTAAAAGATGCTTGCTCCTTGGCAGAAAAGCTCTCATCAACCTAGACAGCATTTAAAAAGCAGGGACATTACTTTGCTGACCAGGGTCCATCTAGTCAAAGCTTTGGTTTTTCCAGTAGTCATGTATGGATGTGAAAAGTTGTACTATAAAGAAAGCTGAGTTCTGAAGAATTGATGCTTTTGAACTGTGGTATTAGAAAAGACTATTGAGAGTCCCTTGGACTTCAAGGAGTTTAAATCAGTCAGTCCTAAGGGAAATCAGTCCTGAATATTCATTAGAGGATGATGCTGAAGTTGAAACTCCAATACTTTGGCCACCTGATGTGAAGAACTGACTCATTGGAAAAGACCCCGATGCTGGGAAAGATTGAAGGCAGGAGGAGAAGGGGATGACAGAAGAGGAGATGGTTGGATGGCATCATCAACTTGTTGGACATAAGTTTGAGCAAACTCCAGGATTTGAGGACAGACAGAGAAGCCTGGCGTGCTGCAGCCCATGGGGTCACAAAGAGTTGTACCCAACTGCAACTGAACTGAACTAATACTATATACAAAATAAAACTCAAAATAAAGACCTAAATGTAAAACTGGATACTATAAAACTCCTAGAGGAACACTCATTAATGTAAATCACAGCAATATCTTTTTGAATGTGCTTCTTAGAATAATGGAAATAAAAGCAAAAATAAACAAATAGTACCTGATTGAACTTATAAATTTTTGCACAGCAAAGGAAACCTTAAGCAAAACAAAAAGATATCATATGAAATGGGAGAAATATTTGCAAATGATGTACTGATGGGATTAATTTCCAAAATATACATACATCTCAGTATCAAAATACAAAAAAACTCAATAAAAATAAAATGGGCAGAAGATCTAAACTATATTTCTCCCAATAATACAGATGACGAAAGGCAGATGAAAAGATTTTCAGCACCACTAATTGCTAGAGAAATGCAAATCAAAAGTCCAATGAGGAATTACCTCACATCAGTCAGAATAGCAATCATCAAAAATTGTACAAATAATAAATGCTGAAGAGGTCATGGAGGAAAGAGAACCCTCTCACACTCTTGGTGGGGATGTAAATTGGTACAGTCACCATGGACAACAATATGTAGGTTCCTTAAAAAGCTAAAAATAGAGCCACCATTTGATCCAGCAATCCCACACCTGGACATTTATCTGGAGAAAACCATAATTCAAAAATATCCATGCAGTGTTCATCACAGCACTATTTACAATGGGTAGGACATGGAAGCAACTTAAATGTCCATTGACAGATGAATGGATAAAGAAAATGTGGTACATAAATACAATGGAATATTACTTAGCCATAAAGCTGAATGAAAAAAATGCTATTTGCAGCAACATATAAAATAGATAATCAACAAAGACCTACATATAGTACAAGGATTTCTACTCAATAGTCTATAATAACCTATATGGGAAAAGAATCTGAAAGTGATTGTATAAATGTATATGTGTAACTGAACCACTTTGCTGCACACCTGAAACTAACAAAACATTATAAATCAACTATACCTCAATACAAAATAAAAAAATTTTAAATGAAGAACATTTATTTACATGATGACAGGAATCTTTTTATAATACATGTATCAAATCACCATGTTATACCCTTTAAATATCTTACGATTTTACTTGTCAATTATACCTCAGTAAAGCTGAAAATATAAACTATAAATACATGAATCAAAAAAAGTTTTTAAATAAGGTAAAGAAAAATCAATCATTTGTAAGCATAAAAAACACCTTAAAACTGAAAGACGTCAGTGAACTTTTGTTCCATTCATAAGTATGAAAGTGGGGTAGAGGGTAACAGATAATATAGGTATAGTTATAAAGTCTGAATTCTAAGTTTGGGGTTAAAGGAAATGTAAATCCAGTGTTTTATTGTCATAATTTTGTAATTTTGTCATAAGTGCTTCCTTAAAACATGTAATTATATATAGTACTTTTACTAGGTGTTCACTTAGCTACACAATATCTTAAAATAGTTTTCTGTCACTATTGGTTATTTTTTGGTATCTCTTTTGTGACTGTCCATGAAAAAGTAAGATTATGACTATTAAATTATTAAATTTGATTAAAAAAATGAAGCAACTCAAGTAACATAGTATATGAAGCCTGCTTTAAAGCAAACAAATGCTACTATTAATGCTAATAACAAATCCAAATGATAAAGAAATGAATCAAAATAAAGATATCAGAAGAGAAAAAGGCATGGTAAAAAGTTTGTGTGCCTATTGTGTTTGTTTTATGGAAAATGATAGCTAAATAGTTACAGAAATAGCAATGGAATATTATAAACAGGCAGGAGGAGAAGGGGATGACAGAAGAGGAGATGGTTTACACTTGATGATAAGAATATATTTACACTGGATGATAAGAATACTAATTTTCTTATTTTTCAAACTGTCTAAACGTGAAAAAAGTTTAACAAATGACTCAAATTTCTTAATGTTTTTCAATATCTTTTTCTTAACCTTAGAAGTAGCTTTTAGAGACTAATATATCTCATGATATATACTCCTTTACTTTTAACTTTGTTTAAAGTTAGAATTGCTGCTTTTATTTAAAAATGAGTGCAGAACTTTCAGTTTCATTTTGACATGTAAAGTACTTCAAAGTAGTTACCACTGTCTGTATTATAAGAAAAAGCTAGAGAAAATGAAAATTAATGACTTTTCTTAGACTCACTAGAGAATTGAGCATTGAATTTTGTCAAATGTGTTTTTCTTTGTCAACTGATGTGATCATATGATTTTTTTTCTTCTTTATCTGTTAATATGACAGATTGCATTTTAAGTGTTTTACCAGCCTTGCATATTTGGAATAAATCTCATTTGGTTATGGTGTAAAACTCCTGTTATACACCATGGATTTGCCAGTATTGTTGATTCAATTAGCTAGAATTTATCAAAGATTTTTCCACTTATATTTATGAGAAATATTGGTCTATAGTTTTTGTTTTCTGGGAAGTCTTTTTTTCTATTACTAGGATAACACTGGCCTTAACAGATGAGTTAGGAAGTGTTCCCTCTGCTACCATTTTCTGGAAAAGTTTATGAACCATTGGTATTATTTCTTTCTTGAATTTTTAGAATTGGTAGAATTCACCAGTGAAACCATCTGGGTGGTGTGAGGTGTATGAAAACACTGTACTACCTTTGTAACTTTTTAAAATAAATTAGAAATATTGTAAACTTAAAGGTTCATTAAGAATAAAGACTCAGAGGGCTTCCTGGGTGGCTCAGCAGTAAAGAATCTCCTTGCCAATGCAGGAAACACGGGTTTGATCCCTGGTCTGGGACGATCCCATATACTATGGAACAACTAAGCCTGTGTGCCACAACTTTTGGAGAAGGCAATGGCACCCCAATCCAGTACTCTTGCCTGGAAAATCCCATGGACGGAGGGGCCTGGTAGGCTGCAGTCCGTGGGGTCGCTGAGAGTCAGACACGACTGAGCGACTTCAATTTCACTTCTCACTTTCATGCATTGGAGAAGGAACTGGCAACCCACTCCAGCGTTCTTGCCTGGAGAGTCCCAGGGACACGGGAGCCTGATGGGCTGCCGTCTATGGGGTCGCAGAGTCGGACACGACTGAAGTGACTTAGCAGCAATAGCAGCCACAACTTTTGAGTCTGCTCTAGAGCCTGGGTACAATAACGCCTGAGCCCTCACATGGCAACTACTGAAGTTTGCATGCCCTGGAGCCCATGTTCAGCAACAGGAGAAGCCACAGCAGTGAGAAGCCCATGCATGGAAACTAGAGAAAAGCCTGCACAGCAACGAAGACCCAGCACAGCCAATACATTAAAAACGAATAAAATTTTTAAAAATAATATAGACTCAGAATGTCATCCCACAAAATTACACCTGTATCTATCTATATATACATCTGCTATTTGTATGTATGAGTTTAGTGATGTGTAGAATGATGTTCATATATTAATGATAATTATTTCACAGTTGAATCTTTGTATATTTTAAGGTTTCTTATTTTATATTTCCATATAATGAATAGGTGCATTTTTATGAAAACAATAATGTCATGCTGAAATAGTGAAGAGTGGCTATTAACTGCTAATTGTGAGGAGTCCTGGGGTGAAGTGTATTAAGTTCTACGTTTACTACTCACCATGTTATGGACTCTTGGAATGATTACTATTATTTTGTTGCAAATACTTTATGTTCTGACTCCTGCTAACTTCTCCAGTCAATTTATCATCATTTGTCACCCCAAAATCGATGTTTTAGTATACCGTACCAAAGACACAGTATGTGGTGATTAAGAGTTTAAACTATGTGGTCCGGCATGCCTGGGATTATAGCTCAGCTCTGCTACTGTGAGCCCATAGGCAAGTTCTTTAGCCTCTCCAGGCTTTAGTCCCTTCACTGAAAAAATGGAAATTATATCATTATCTGCCTTGTGGGGTTTTTATGAGGATTAAATGAGACTCTGCATCTAACAGAGTCTTAGCTCTTAATAAAAAATTATTTTACAAGTACTACCACCACTACAGATCATCACAACACCACTACCATTACCTGCTCTATCACTACTGTGTGTGTGCTAAGTAGCTTCAGTCATGTCTGACTCTTTGAGACTCCATGGATGGTACCCACCAGGCTCCTCTGTCTGTGGGGACTCTCCAGGCAAGAATACTGGAGTGGATTGCCATGCCCTCTTCTGCGAATTTTCCCAACCCAGGTCTCCTGCATTGCGAGCACATTCTTGCATCTGAGCCATCAATGAAGCCCTCTATCACTACGACACTGATGTTATTCTTTCTGATATTTCCACCACTACATTGCCTTCTTCATCATTATTTATGCAGGACTTTTTGCTTACAATACTCATGTTTTATTTTCCCAATTCATTATTCTTTTTTTTTCCATTGGTATGCTGGTAAACACTTAACTGATTTTTAAAAAGCCATCTAATTTTAAAGGCTGCAGATTTCCACATAGCTGATTTAAAGTTACCAATTTGATATCATTAAATGTAAAGCTGGGAAGAAGATCAATAGCACCATAATATAGTATTTCTATCATACAGATTCATTAGCTGAAAATAGACTCAAGAGTGTAGATAATAGAAAAATATAATGTAATAATTGGGAAGTGATGAGTTTCTAATATTTACTATCTGTCATAATTTAGCAATTACTTTATATAATTTAATATTTAACACAGACTGTGTTTAACATCCAGTTTGTAAAATTCCTAAAAGTTTAACAGTTATTTCTTATGAGCCAGTACTAGTCAGCTCCAGTATACTACTGGACTTACATTTTTTATGTACTGATTGAGTCTCACCTTACAGTCCTAGCTCAGCCATGACCCTCTTGTTAGCCTTTATTGACTGAAAAAATGGGAGCTTAAAATTCTATTATACAATACTTATGGGGACTTCGCTGGTGGTCCAGTGGCTAAGACTCTGAGCTCCCAATCCAGAAGACTCAGGTTCAATTCCTGGTCAGGAAACTAGATCCTACATGCTGCAACCAAGAATTCACATGCTGCAACTAAAGATACTGCATGCTACAATTAAGACCCGGTGCAGCCAAATACATACATACATACAGAAACAATAACATATGACTTATAATAATTTTTGTCCAGAACACAAAATTAGAATCACAACTGTTCTTGGCCTTTGCTTATACTTTTTCTCCTCAAACATATCTTCTAAATTTTACATATTTTTACTTGAAAAAAATTTATATGTAATATATAAAAATAAAATATTATAATTATATATACAGGTTTCAGAAAATAATACCCTCTTAGAAATGGTGAACTAATTTTAATGATGAATACATTTAATTTCATATTTTAGGTTTTCTAAACAACCCTCAGTCCATCTCATCTAAGTTTGGTGCCATATCTTCATCTCCGTTTTCCAAAGCATTTTAGTATCTGAGCTGTGCTATGCTAAGTCTTGTTGGACTCTTTGGAAACCTGTGGATTATAGCCCACCAGGCTCTTCTGTCCATAGGATACTCCAGACAAGAATACTGGAGTGGGTTGCCATTTGTATTGTATTTGAGGGGAAGTGATAAAACTTTATTGACGGCCCCAGATCCAAATAGCTGTTCTCACATTTCTGTGACCTCCCCTATACTGCCATTTCAGTCCCAGAAGGCAATGGGTCTAGCTCTTGCTAGTTCCAGGGTCCTACACAACTGCCCGTTGATTCCCCTAAACTCTGCTTACATTTTTGTAAATCTTCTCAAATTACCTAAACTTGATTTACATCTCTTCCCTGTGAGGACTAATATATTATCTTTGTCAGGCTTCAAAAAGTATTAGTATTATGCTGTTGTTATTTTGTGATCCCAAGGACTGTAGCCCACCAGGCTCCTCTGTCCGTGGGTTTTTCCCAGGCAAGAGTACTGGAACAGGTTGACATTTCCTACTCTAGGGGATTTTCCTGACCTAGGGATTGAATCTTTGTCACCTGCCTTGGCAGGTGAAGTCTTTACCACTTAGTAACATTAATGGTGAAAACAGTGTTTAGTCTGAGAAGTGAGCTTTGAAACTGAATTCTCTCTTTTTCCACTCAATATTCTTTTTATCATCTGATTTTTTAAAACCACAAAATATTAAGAAAAAATTAAATGTATCTATAATATTTTTATAGCTTTTTTTCCACCCACAATACCTTTTACCTATTACCATTTGTTTTGATATTTATTAAATACTTGAGACAAAAGGTGATAGTTGTTTTATTTTATATTTCTTTGATCATGAGTGAGACTCAACAATTTACTTCACTAAGAATTATTTGATCTAAAGAAAGAGATTCTGTATACTTTAAATAAAGAAAGAGAGGGGTTAACTGGAAGGACACTGAGGAGCTCATGGACTGTGAGATGGAAAAGTAGCATGTAACTGTGAATCTTCTCTTCTGTGGTGCTGCCTTCAAATGATTTAGCATCAATTACATTGCATCCTTTTGTGCCTCTATTTAGGATAACAATTCCTGGGGAAGAGTCTGGTTAGAGTAGCATAGGTCACATGATACACACTGTGGCCAGGAGTACATTGTTCACTGTTGCTGGTCCCACCAGAATCGCATGAAGTGGAGGATGCAGCTCCACAGTGAAAATATGCAGGCATGCCAAGACAGCAACGATCACTTCAGTGTTTCCTATTTTTCACCATGTGTGTTATTTCCTTTGAAAATTGCCTATCCAAGTTCTTGGGCTATTTTTCTATTGGAATGTTGGACATGGTTTAGAATGGTTTACCTGAGACTTTCTGAATGTTAAGATGATTAACAGCATGGTATGTTTGTTGCAAATGTTTTTTCCTAACGCGCCCATTTCTTTTAGCTTTTTTTCATGTTTTTAACCTAGAGAATGTTTATATGTTTTTAAACATTGAGCTATGTTTTTAATTAAAAATTTTTTGCTCTAACTGGGATAAGTTTTGGTTACTTTAACTTTTCCTAAATGATAAGTTGTTTCGGTATAGTTAATTGGATAGTTATCTACTGTGTGAAATACCACCTTCAATAAACTCAATTCTTATTCCTGTTTCTTAAACTTTTGATTGTTTCATATATGGCTTTTTAATTATAGTTCTTTATTTTAATTCATGAGTTCCATGTTATTAATTGTAGCTTAAAAGTACATTTTAAATATATGACAGAAAGTGTCATCTTTTAGCTTTTATAAAATTACCCACTTTTCAAAATAAACTTCAGTGTCATTTGCTCAAGTTCTCTACAGTCTTACACTATTACATTAGATATCATTATCTATTTGAAGAGAATAAAATAAGTATGAGTTTTTCCATGCAAAACCACTGTGTTTTTTATATTTATTTAAAACCTTTTCATGTTTCACAGAAAATTTTCATATTTTATATAAACTTTCATACCTTATTTTGCCTATTAACTAAAAATATTTTTACTGATATTATGAAGGGCAGTTTTCTGTTAAGTTAGGTTCAGTCACTCAGTCGTGTCCAACTCCTTGTGACCCCATGGACTGCAGCACTCCAGGCTTCCCTGTCCATCACCAACCCTCAGAGCTTACTCAAACTCATGTCCATGGCATTGGTGTTGCCATCCAAACATCTCATCCTCTACTGTCACCTTCTACTGTCACCTTCTCCTGTCACCTTCAATGTTTCCCAGCATCAGAGTCTTTTCAAATGAGTCAGTTCTTTGTATCGGGTGGCCAAAGTATTGGAGTTCCAGTTATAATATCAGTCCTCCCAATGAATATTCAGGACTGATTTCCTTTAGGACTGACTGGTTTGATCTCCTTGCAGTCCATGGGACTCTCAAGAGTCTTCTCTAATACCACAGTTCAAAAGCATCAATTCTTTGGTGCTCAGTATTTTATGGCCCAACTCTCGTATCTATACACAACTACTAGAAAAACCATAGCTTTAATTAGACATACTGCTGCTGTTGCTGCTGCTAAGTTGCTTCAGTCGTGTCCGACTCTGTGTGACCCCATAGACGGTGGCCTACCAGGCTCCCCCATCCCTGGGATACTCCAGACAAGAACACTGGAGTGGGTTGCCATTTCCTTCTCCGATGCATGAAAGTGAAGTCACCCAGTCATGTCCGACTCTTCGTGACCCCATGGATTGCAGCCTACCAGGCTCCTCCATCCATGGGATTTGCCAGGCAAGAGTACTGGAGTGGGTTGCCATTGCCTGCTCCAATTAGACAGACATTTGTTGGGAAAGTAATATCTCTGCTTTTAACATGCATTCTAAGTTGGTCATAGCTTTTCTGCCAAGCACCTGGCGTCTTTTAATTTCATGGCTGCAGTCACCATCTGCAGTGATTTTGGGGCCCTCCAAAAGTAGTGTCTCTCACTGTTTCCCCATCTATTTGCCATGAAGTGATGGGACCAGATGCCATGATCTTAGTTTTTTGAATGTTGAGTTTTAAGCCAACTTTTTCACTCTCCTCTTTCACTTTCATCAAGAGGCTCTTTAGTTCTTCTTTGCTTTCTTCCGTAAGGGTGGTGTCATCTGTGTATCTGAGGTTATTGATATTTCTCTTGGCAATCTTGGTTCCAGCTTGTGCTTCTTCTAGCCCAGCATTTCTCATGATGTACTCTGCATAGAATTTAAATAAGCACGGTGACAATATACAGCCTTGACGTACTCCTTTGTCTATTTGGAATCAGTCTGTTGTTCCATGTCCAGTTCTAACTGTTGCTTCTTGACCTGCATACAGATTTCTCAGGAGGCAGGTCAGGTGGTCTGGTATTCCATCTCTTGAAGAATTTTCCACAGTTTAGTGTGATCCATACAGTCAAAGGCTTTGGCATAGTCAATAAAGCAGAAGTAGATAAGTTTCTGGAACTCTCTTGCTTTTTCGATGATACAGTGGATGTTGGCAACTTGATCTCTAGTTCCTCTGCCTTTTCTAAATCCAGCCTGAATATCTGGAAGTTCATGGTTCACATATTGTTGAAGACTGGAGAATTTTGAGCATTACTTTGCTAGCACATGAGATGAGTGCAATTGTGCAGTAGTTTGAATATTCTTTGGCATTGCCTTTCTTTGGGATTGCAATGAAAACTGACCTTAGCCAGTCCTGTGGCCACTGTTGAGATTTCAAAATTTGCTGACATATTGAGTGCAGCACTTTCACAGCATCGTCATTTAAGATTTGAAATAGCTCAACTGGAATTCCATTCCCTCCACTAGTTTTGCTTGTAGTGATGCTTCCTAAGGCCCACTTAATTTCACATTCCAGGATGTCTGGCTCTGGGTGAGTGATCACACCATCGTGGTTAACTGGGTCATGAATACTATTTTTGTACAGTTCTTCTGTGTATTCTTGCCACTTCTTCTTAATATCTTCTGCTTCTGTTAGGTCCATACCATTGCTGTCCCTTATTGTGCCCATCTTTGCATGAAATGTTCCCTTGGTATCTCTTATTTTCTTGAAGAGCTCTCTAGTCTTTCCCATTCTATTGTTTTCCTCCATTTCTTTGCATTGGTCACTGAGGAAGCCTTTCTTATCTCTCCTTGCTATTCTTTGGAACTCTGCATTCAAATGGGTGTATCTTTCGTTTTCTCCTTTGCCTTTTGCTTCTCTTCTTTTGTCAGCTATTTATAAGGCCTCCTCAGACAACCATTTTGCCTTTTGCATTTCTTTTTCTTGGGGATGATCTGGATCCCTGCCTCCTGTACAATGTCTTGAAACTCCATCCATAGCTCTTCAGGTACTGTATAAGATCTAATTCCTTGAATCTGTCACTTCTACTATATAGTCATAAGGGATTTGATTTAGGTCATACCTGGATGGTTTAGTGGTTTCCCCTACTGTTTTCAATTTAAGTCTGAATAAGGAGTTCATGATCTGAGAGCCACAGTCAACTCCCACTCTTATTTCTGCTGACTGTATAGAGTGTTTCCATCTTTGGCTACAAAGAAAATAATCAGTCTGATTTTGGTATTGACCATCTGGTGATGTCCACATATAGAGTCTTCTCTTCTGTTGTTGGAAGTGGGTGTTTGCTATGATCAGTACTCTCTCTTTGCAAAACTCTATTAGCCTTTGCCCTGCTTCATTTTGTACTCCAAGGCCAAATTTGCCTGTTACTCCACATACCCCTTGACTTCTTACTTTTGCATTCCAGTCTGCTATAATGAAAAGGACATCTTTTTGGGGTGTTAATTCTAGAAGGTCTTGTAGGTCTTCATTTGCATTATGTTTCCTTAAAAGTGGTTTATTACTGATATGTAGATTTTTACAACTCAATCGCATTCTTCTATTAAGTAAAATAGGCTTTTTCAATTTCCATGTTTCTTTCCAAATATACTCTTTTCTTGAATCAATTAGGTAGAGAATCATCTACTTAAATATTTTCCAATATACTTACATAGAATTTTCTATAGCAGTGTTATGTCCTCCATGTTCTTCTATGAATAGACACATGGCCCATCCGTTCCCCTTTGTCTCATTATTTCTCGTCTCTTTTCTCCATCTTGATAGTGTGTGTGTTCATCTTTCTTTCTTTCTTTTGCTTGGCCCTGATTGGGATTTCCTTAGTTTATTGGTATGTTATAGCACCAGTCCTAAGATTTATTAGGAGTTCTCTTCTCTTTGCTCTCCATTCATATGGAGAGCCTTTTAAAAGCTGTTTAAGTTGACAGCTTTCTAATTCAGTCATTTTAATCTTTTACTATTTTTGAAAAAATTTAAATCTATCAATTTTAATCCAAGTAAAACTCTTTTACTGAAGCCTATGTGTTTTGTGATATTTTTAATGCCATACAATTTATGATTAATGTAATGTTTCTGACCTAATATCTAAGATACTTTGTGTGGTTTTGTGGTGGTGGTGGTGGTAGTCTTTATTATATAATTTCAATACCAGGATTTCCATGCATTGTTCCTTTTACAGTCCTCTGCCTTATATTGAGTGAGTTGTTTAATCTCATTTCTTATTTTAACTCAATGTTTACTTCATCTTAGATTTTGATTATTTCTTGATGATACTGATGAGTTGTATTTTTGTAGTCCCAGAAATGTGTTAGAACACACAGTGCTAGAAGCCAAAATGTAGTCTTTAAGTCAAATTTCACATCTAAACAACTTAATAAACTTTTCAGTGGTTGGAATAAGATGTTTTCTTTGTTCTTTTCTCAATAAAAGGTTGATAAGTGTTTAAACTATGATATTTATTTTTCTCCTCAGAAAATATGATATCCAAGCCTGAATATTTAACAGAATTTATTAATAAATTATACTTGATCCCTATGTATACTTACTTAAATTTTCCTTAATTTGAAAATGTCATGCCAGTCTGATAAAAATATGTCTGAATCATTGACAGAAAAATACTCATTTAATTTTCTGAATTTACATGTGTAAACATAAATATTTTACTAAAAGATGCAGAACACAATATATACTTCTACACTGGAGTCACAATAACTAAAAATTATTCTATGGTATTTAATGAATTAAAAAAAGTGAATTTGCCTTTGTCTTATCAATAACTTGTGGGATTATCAAACCTGTTGATTTTCTAGTATATTGTTTACTCCATGTTTCTGAACTTTAAATGTTGTTACAAATATTCTCATTATCTGAATTTGAACATAGAAAAGTCCAAAGATTGAATTATATAATTTTACCCTTTTTGTTAACTTATTATTGAAACAAATACATATAGAGGCAATCATTCATAACTTTTCCATGAGTCAGGCTAATAGTTCTTAAATGAGAACTATATGTCTGTGAATTGCATATATGTACATCAAAATCCCAGTAATTCTAAGTGTAGTAAAGCAACTAATGGAAATAAAGCCTTTAAATGGTTAAAGAGATTTAAGTATTTGTGAGGAATACTAGATTCTTCTCTGGCTATACTTTATTATCCACAGGTGGTAACTTCTGCTAAAAAATTCATGAGGTTGGTTTTGTTTGATTTTTTTCTTGTAGCTTTGTAAGAGGCCCTGTTCTTGCCCTTTTAATAATTCATGTAGAGATGGTCTTTCATTTGTGAGTGAGAATATTTGCTCACTGCCTTGAGGGCTGAGGAATGAAATGTTGGGTGTTTTAAAAACTTGGTTAAGAAATAAATGCTTTTGCTGCATACATCTTTTATGAATTGTCTCAGCTTATTAATTTATATAATTAATACATTATATGATCATGTAAGCTATCTGTAGATTTTCTTTGAATTCTAGAAATAAACTCTTAAAATATCTAAAGCTAAAAGAGCAGTTTTAATTGAATTTATATTTTTATCCATTTGATGACCAAAAAGCAGAATAATTGGTAGGTTTCAAGATGTCCGTGTGAGATAGTAGAATGTTATAGATCAACATATTCCATGTTAACAAACTTCCTGAGTAATTTGACATGCTCACTATTATCAAAAATAATGATAGATGTCAGTACTTTGGATATTTCACTTTGTATCAAATTCTTGCTTCTACCCTGGAAAACAAGTACTCAGTTGGATAATTTAATCCAACTTTATCTTAGTCACTAGAAGTAAATTAATCAGAAATGCACCAGCCTACATGAAAATCAAAATTAGCCCAAAGTTTATGCTCATGTTTTTTCTCTGCTTCAAGAGTTCCCTTCCAAAATTAAGCTCATTAATTTATCATCATATTCTTATCAAGTTCTCATATCTTTCTTTGATTTTGACTATGTCTAAAGGGCTCAACTTAAAAATAATAATAATAATAAAAAAAAGAATTCAAGGCTCAATTTCAGATACAGAAATTTCCTTCAGAAGCCAACTCTAGGATCAGTAGCCAATGTCTAAGCTTGCAGTATTTCCATATCAATATATGTTAATGATACTTTATCATAATCAGGTTTTAGAAGTTTTCAAGTTTCTTTATCCTTAATTCATCTATAGGCATACCTCAGAGATATTGCAGGTTTGCTTCCAGATGACCACAATAAAGCAAAAGCTAAGTCACAGGAATTTTTTGGTTTTCCAGGGCACATAAAATTTATGTTTGTACCATACTGTAGCCTACTGAGTGTGCAAAAGCATCATGTCTAAGAAAACAATGTACATTACTTTAATTTAAAAAAATACCTTCATCACTAAAAATTGCTAGCCATTTTCTGAGCCTTTGGCAGACTGTAGTCTTTTGCTGGTAGTGAATCTTGCCTCATTGCTGATGGCTACTGACTGGTCAGGGTGGTGGTTGTTGAAGGCTGGGGTAGCTGTGGCAATTTTCTTGAAACAAGACAACAGTGAAGTTTGCCACATCAATTGACTCTTCCTTTCATGAATGATTAGCTTTCACCATGCAGTGTTGTTTGACAGCATTTTGCCCATTGTAGAACTTCTTTAAAAATTAGTCAGTCTTCTCAAACCCTGTGGCTGCTTTATCAACTAAGTTTATGCAATATTAAATTCTTTGTTTTTATTTCAACAATCTTTACAATATCTTTTCCAGGAGTAGATTCCATTTCAAGAAAGCACTTTCTTTGCTCATCCTAAGAAGCAACTCTTCACCCATGAAAGTTTTACCATGAACTTGTGGTGATTTAGTCACATCTTCAGGTTCCACTTCTGATCTTGGTTCTCTTGCTGTTTCCACTACATCTATAGCTACTTCCTCCATGGAAGTCTCAAATCTTTCAAAATCATACATGAGGACCAGAATCAACTTCTTAGAAAATCCTGTTACTCTTCATATTTTGACCTCTTTCTAAGAATCATGAATGATCTTAATAGCATCTAAATAGTGAATTCTTTCCAAAGAGTTTGATTTTGTTTAGATTCATCAGCGGAATCACTATCCTTGGCAGCTATATTCTTTCAAAATGTATTTCTTTAATAATAAGACTTTAAAGTCAAAATATTACTTCTTCATCCATAGGCTGCAGAATGGATGTTGTATAAACAGGCATGAAAACATTACTTTCATTGTGCATCTCCATCAAAGCTCTTGGGGAACCATACCTATCATCAATGACCACTAATATTTTTAAAAAGGAATCTTTTTTTTTTTTTTTCCTAAGCAGTAAGCCTCAATAATTGGCTTAAAATATTCAGTAAACTATGTTGTAAACAAGTACTGTCACCCAGGCTTTGTTGTTCCATTTACAGAACACAGGCAAAGTAGATTTAGCATAATTCTTAAGGGCCCTAGGATTTCAGAATGGTAAATAGGCATTGACTTCAAGTCAGTCACAAGCTGAATTAGCCTCTGACAAGAGAGTCACCCTTGCCTTTGGCATCTTGAACCTAGGCATAAACTTCACTCTAGCTATGAAAATCCATGATGACATCTTCTTCCAATATAAAGCTGTTTTATCTATATTGAAAATCTTTTTGTTTAGTGTAGCTATCTTCATTAATTAGCTAGATATTTTGGATAACTTGCTGCACCTTCTACATCAACTCCTGCTGCTTCATCTTGTACTTTGATGTTATGGAGTTGATTTCTTTCCTAAAAGTTGATGAACCAACCTCTGTTAGCTTCACTTTTCTTCTGAAGCTTCCTCAGCTCTGTTACCTTAACAGAATTGAAGAGAGTTCGGACTTTGCTCTAGATTAGGCTTTGTTTTAAGAGAGTGTTGTGGTCAGATAGATCTTCTATCCAGACTACTACAACTTTCTCCAAAGAGCAGCATCTGTTTTACTTCCTTATCACTTGTCTGTTCACTGGAATAGCACTTTAAATTCCTTCAAGCCCTTTTCCTTTGCATTCACAACTTGGCTAACTGGTTGGTACAAGAGACTAGCTTTCAGCCTGTCTCTGCTTTTGACATGCCTCCCTCACTAAGCTTAATTATTTCTAGCCTTTAAAGTGAGAGACATGGGATGCTTCCTTCCACATGAACAAGTGGAGGCCACTGTAAGGTTATTAACTGATCTAATGTCAATACTGTTGTGTCTCAGGGAAGAGTCAGAACACACAAAACATTTATCAATTAAGAACACTGTCTCATACAACATAGTTCATGGCCTCCCCAAAACAATCACAATAGTAACCTCAAAGATCGCTGGTCACAGATCACGATAAGAAATATAATAATGATGGAAAAGATTGAAGTATTGCAGGAATTACCAAAATATGGCACAGAAACATGAAGTGAGCAAATGCTGTTGGAAAGATGCCACTGATAGACTTGCTTGACAAAGGGCTGCCACAAACCTTCAATTTATAAAAAACACAATATTTGTTTTTTTAGAGTGTAAAAATGGAGTGTAATAAAATGAGTTATGCCCGTGCAATACTGAGTGTTATTGTTGATGAAAAGTATTTACCTGGATTTTGATGAATTTGAATTCTTTGTACTGAAAATATTAAGGCATTGGATTTTATAAAATGCTTTTGCTTCATGAACCAACCAGTTCCACACTTTTGTCACACCACATACCTTCATGGAGCTAGGCACAGCTTTTATTTTTATGATTATTTTTAATCATTTAATGCATGTATACATATTTTGGTAGGCCAAGAGCCACATGAGATATTTTTATTTCTTATGCTCACAATGACATCTCCAGCATCATGTGTAACACTTGGATTCTAGTTGTCATTTACTAAACATTTGTTGAATCAGTGACTGAATCCTACATGTTGTGGCTCTCCAAACCAGCATCTACCTAGTTAATATATATCATCCTTGGAAATGCTGACACACTCTTCCCCTATATCTTGATGCACATTCTTTCAGTCACTGTCCTCTTTTTCTAAAATAGGTTTCATCTAGTTTTTATGATGTAATTTAAATTCATCTGAATTTCCCACCTTGCAGTGCAATTGTATTTTTCAAACACAATTTTATGAATCTCTAGGAAAGGATATAAACATATACATTCACTATACATTTTATTTAAGTGAAATTTTAGATACTGATTTCTTAATTATATGCTCTCAAAACATTCTATATTTCATTTCTTTCTTTCTATGGGAAAATTTCCAGCAATAAACAGAAGAGATTTTTTCTTTTGACTGCTTCTATAACATATATTTAGCACTTAGTAAATTAGATATGCTGTTGTGTTAAATAGGATATAATTAAAAGCGACTACACATTTTATGTAGAATATGAATCCATGTTTCACAATGGGATTAAAAAATCAGACATATTCCCTTTGTAAAATGATAATGCTAGTATAAACACAAGGATTATTTAAAATTTAAAATTTTTTATTCTCTTGATTTTAATGTTATGGGATTAAAATTGTATTAGACAAAAATTAGAATTTTACTTTGTGTATACTCTCTTAGATAATGGACAATAATAAAATTTTAACTCTAATGTCTCTACAATTTTTTATAGAACTTGAAAATATCTTTCTAGTTTGGCAGGCTGCTTGGAAGCACATTACTTCCATATTGGTTAAGAATCTATGCAGCAGTCCTAGCACAAGAATGGAAAAAGATTCTTCTGAGCTTTGTAAGTGTATTCTAGTTTTAGAGAAGTGCTACACTCAGTTACTTTTGGGCTCCAAAATCACTGCAGATGGTGACTGCAGCCATGAAATTAAAAGACGCTTACTCCTTGGAATGAAAGTTATGACCAACCTAGACAGCATATTAAAAAGCAGAGACATCACTTTGTCAAAGGTCTGTCTAGTCAAGGCTATGGTTTTTCCAGTAGTCATGTATGGATGTGAGAGTTGGACTATAAAGAAAGCTGAGCACTGAAGACTTGATGCTTTTGAACTGTAGTGTGGGAGAAGACTCTTGAGAGTCCCTGGGACTGCAAGGAGATCCAACCAGTCCATCCTAAGGGAGATCAGTCCTGGGTGTTCATTGGAAGAACTGATGTTGAAACTGAAACTCCAACATTTGGCCACCTGATGCGAAGAGCTGACTCATTTGAAAAGACCCTGATGCTGAGAATGATTGAGGGCAGGAGAAGGGGATGACAGAGGATGAGATGGTTGGATGGCATCACCAACTCAATGGACTTGAGTTTGGGTGGACTCCGGGAGTTGGTGATGGACAGGGAGGCCTGGCATGCTGTGGTTCATGGGGTTGCAAAGAGTCAGACTTGACTGAGTGACTGAACTGAACTGAATGCTCAGTTACAGCATACAAGGACATAGATATGAGTTCTTTTTTTTCTGCTCTTAAAAAATTCAAATTTTCTGTAAAGAGGTTATGAATTGGGTCCTTTCACTGATTTCATCTTGAAAAATATGACAAAATATTACCATGATGTTCTGAAGGAATGGTTGCCCCAATTTTCCTGATGCAAATTAGTCTGTGATTGTTAGTATTGTTTGACAGATCCTTAATTGTGAAAAACTGCCTACCTTTGAAAATTAGAAATCTCAGAATGAACCATTAAAATGATTCTGAGATGATAAACCAGGTGTTTAAGAACTTCTGGGATGGGCCAGGTTGGGAATAATATGTAAGGTACATACTATATGTCAACTTCAATTAAATGTTAAGGGGTAGCTTCTTGATTCATAGCACCAAGGGTTTTGAAGCTGTGTTATAGTAGCTTTATCTGCCCTTCAAGGTGAAAACACAAAAATGAAATTAGGAAGAAGCGGAAGCATTCAGAAACCAATGAAGGAAATTTCAGGTCCCTGTTTTCCTTTAGGATACCTAAAGCAGAACCTACCTAATCAACATAGTGAGTAGGAGATCCTATAACCTTTTCTGAATGTTCTTATAGAGACAGAAGGTTGATAATTCACTTCTCTTTAAATATGGCTATGTGTATGCTTATAACAGTCATTCTTCAACTTAACTTCGCATTACAATCATCTAGGTAGCTTTAAAAAAAAACTACTGATGCCTGGGTTCCACTCTAGACGAAATAAACCAGCATCTTTGGGACTGAGGTTCTGGCACTGGTATTAAAAAAAAAAAAAAAAAAACTCTCCAAGGTGCAGCTAAGTTTATGAATCATTGGACATTTAATGTAATTGCAAAACCAGGTAGTGACAGCATATCCTTTCTTCCTTCTGTCCAAAATTCCCATTGAAATGTATAAAAGTGTTTAAAAAATTTACATATGTAAGAGTCGGGCCATTAAGAAGATTGAGTGCAAAGAATTGATGCTTTCAAACTGTGGTGTTGGGAAAGAGTCTTGAGAGTCCCTTGGACTGCAAGATCAAACCAGTCAATCCTAAAAGAAATCAACTCTGAATATGCATTGAAATGACTGATGCTGAAGCTCCAATACAGTGGCCACCTGATGCAAAGATCTGACTCATTGAAGAAGATCCTGATGCTGGGAAAGAATGAAGACAGGAGAAGAGGACGACAGAGGATGAGATGGTTGGATAGCATCTCAATGGTTGGATACCGACTCGATGGAAATAAGTTTAAGTAAACTCCAGCAGATGGCAAAGGACAGGAAAGCCTGGCATGTTGCAGTCCCTGGGGTCACAAGGGGTCAAACATGATTGAAGGACTGAACAACAATAATAACAAAAACAATGATAATGATGATGAGTTCTGGAAAGGAAGTGTTATCGGAGGTTCAAGCATGATAAGACATTTTATAAGACAAAAACAGGTGGAATCAATTGGTGATGAAATCTAATCAGAGGAAACCACAGTGCAAGATAAACTAGCTACAAATCCAGTTTCAATCAATACAAAGATAAAAGAATCACATTCTTAACAGATATGATGACTGGGTCCTTCCCAGTTTCTGTTTATTACATAAAGAGGCTGTGAAGAGAGACTTGAAAAAAGAGCAGAAATCTAGTTATCAGAGCTCTTCTAAGTACATAAAAGAGGGGAGATGGGGTGGGAAGGGAAGAGAATGGGGAGAGAGAAAGACATTTCTCCTTAGAACTGACTAAAACTTTGTACTCCCAATGTGAATCCCTCCTTACAATGCCAAACATAGGGCAGCATATTTCCATACAGAGAAACCTTCTTTCCACATTCACTCTCATTTATGCAGAAGCTGAAGTTATCTGTCCTATAGGTGGAAAAACATTGGGAGGAATTGATCTACAATTCCCAGATTTCTGTTAAAAATAATTAGTCCTTCATTTACTTCTATGAAGGTCAGTGAAGGGTATTCATATTAGTTAGAACAAGTTCTTTTGAACCACTGATGTCTTCAACAGTAAAGGGCTTTTTGGAAGGGTTTCAGCAAGCTCACAGAATGAACAAGAGGTCTGGAGAATGGGCAAGAACCTTGCTGTGTTGTGCATCAAGGTCAGTATAGAATGCTGTCACTAGTTCTACCCCTACTCAGTATGTATCACCATATCACCAGACAGCTCCACTTACACTGATGCAAATTATTCTTCTACTGGATGAAGCATAGGCTGGAATCAAGATTTCCAGGAGAAATATCAATAATCTCAGATATGCAGATGACACCACTCTTATGGTAGAGAGTGAAGAAGAACTAAAGAGCCTCTTGGTGAAAGTGAAAGAGAGTGAAAAAGCTAGCTTAAAACTCAACATTCAAAAAATTAAGATCATGGCAACAAGTCCCATCACTTCATGGCAAATAGACGAGGAAGCAATGAAAACCGTGAGAGGCTTTATTATTATGGGCTCCAAAATCACTGCAGATGGTGATTGTAATCATGAAATTAAGGTGCTTGCTCCTTGGACAAAAGCTATGACCAATCTAGACAGCATATTAAAAAGCAGAGACAATACTTTGCCGACAAAGGTCTGTCTAGTCAAAGCTATGGTTTTTCTAATAGTCATGTATGTGTGTGAGAGGTGGGCTATAAAGAGAGCTGAGCACTGAAGAATTGATGCTTTTGAACTGTGGTGTTGGAGAAGACTCTTGAGAGTCCCTTGGACTGCAAGGAGATCCAACCAGTCCCTCCTGAAGGAGATCAGTCCTGAATATTTATTGGAAGACTAATGCTGAAACTGAAACTCCCATACTAGACCAACTGATGTGAAGAACTGACTCACTGAAAAAGACCCTGATGCTAGGAAAGATTGAAGGTAGAAGGAGAAGGGGATGACAGAGGATGAGATGGTTGAATGGCATCACCGACCCAATGACCATAAGTTTGAGCAAGCTCTAGGAGTTGGTGATGGACAGGGAAGCCTGGCATGCTGCAGTCCATGGGGTCGTAAATAGTAGGACACAACTGAGTGACTGAATTGATTGTGTAAGTGAGCCTATCCTTTCTCCTGTTTTAAGATTTCTTTGTGTCAAAAGTGTTTAAAGATAGGGATGACTAAAGCTGAACAATAATCATAATCAAATCCAAAATCCATAAATGAGAAGAAAAAAAGAAAAGCATACAAAACAACTGATGTCAGTAGAAGAAAATATTGAATAACTTAGAAAACAAAAGAGAAACTTAAAAATTTCCTGAACAATGCGCTTGCAGAAAGTTGACAATTTTTTGTCTATAATGTAAGTAAGAAAATACTACTATGAATAATACTATGTACTATGAATAAGAAAAATACAGAAGGGTGATTTCATGAAGAACAGAGAAGAGATAATACTTAAAATTTTAAAAATGATGGCTGAACTAATAAATCTAGTGGACCAACTAAATAGCAAACTGAACAGGCCTTATGACCAAGTCAGTGATTTGGAAAATTAAAGAAATCTCTCATAATTTATACTACATACAAAAAGTTATTGAAAACTAAGGGAAAATAAGTCTCTGAAATTAGTCCTGGTGTTAGAAATTTTATGTAAGTGGAGTTTTGGAAGAGGAGTACATAGGGAAAAGAAAATGATTTTTGAAAACGATTAAGAAAGCAAAGTACAATTCCCAATGTTTCATAAACATAATATCTTTTGATTAAAAGAGCTCACCAAGGACACTGTACTCTCACCACTACTTTTCAACATAGTTTTGGAAGTCCTAGTCACAGCAATCAGAGAAGAAAAAATAAATAAATAAAAGGAATCCAGATTGGAAAAGAAGTAAAACTCTCCCTGTTTGCAAGTGACATGATCCTCTACATAGAAAACCCTAAAGACACCACCAGAAAATTACTAGAGCTAATCAATGAATATAGTGAAGTTGCAGGATATAAAATTAATACAAAGAAATTCCTTCCATTCCCATACACTAACAATGAGAAAACAGAAAAGAGAAGTTAAGGAAATAATCCCATTCACCATTGAAACAAAAAGAATAAAATACTTAGGAATAAATCTACATAAAGAAACCAAAGACCTATATACAGAAAACAATAAAACACTGATGAAAGAAATCAAAGATGACACAAATAGATGAAGAATTATACCATGTTTGTGGATTGGAAGAATCAATAAAGTAAAAATGAGTATACTGCCCAAAGCAATCTATAGATTCAATGCAATCCCTATCAAGTTACCAATGGTACTTTTCACAGAACTAGAACAAGTAATTTCACAATTTGTATCGGAACATATAAAACCTCAAATAGCCAAAACAATCTTGAGAAAGAATGGAAATGGAGGAATCAACCTGCCTGACTTCAGACTATATTACAAAGCTACAGTCATCAAGACAGTATGGTACTGGCACACAGACAGAAATATAGATCAGTGGAACAAAATAAAAAGGCCAGAGATAAATCCATCCACCTATGGACACCTTATCTTTGACAAAGGAGGCAAGAATATACAATGGAGAAAAGACAGTCTCTTTAACAAGCAGTCCTGGAAAAACTGGTCAACCACTTGTAAATGAAATTAGAACACTTTCTAACACCATACACAAAAATAAACTCTAAATGGATTAAAGATCTAAATGTAAGACTAGAAACTATAAAACTCTTCCAGGAAAACACAGGCAGAACACTCTGACATAAATCACAGAAAGATCTTCTAAGACTACCTCCAAGAGTAATGGGAAAAAAAACAAAAGTAAACAAATTGGGCCCAATTAACTTAAAGCTTTTTATAAAACGAAAGAAACTATAAGCAAGGTGAAAAGACAGCCTTCAAAATGGGAGAAAATAATAGCAAATGAAACAAATTACAAAGAATTAATCTCCAAATTATACAAGCAGCTCATGCAGCTCAATACCAGAAAAACAAATGACCCAATCAAAATGTGGGCCAAAGAACTATACAGATATTTCTCCAAATAAGACATATAGATTGCTAACAAACACATGAAAAGATGCTCAAATTCGCTGATTATCAGAGAAATGCAAATCAAAACCACAGTGAGGTACCATTCCTTGCCAGTCAGAATGGTTGCTATCAAAATGTCTACAAACAATAAATACTGGAGAGGGTGTGGAGAAAAGGGAACCCTCTTATGCTGTTGGTGGGGATGCAAACTAGTACAGCCTCTATGGAGAACAGCATGGAGATTCCTTAAGAAACTGGACATAGAACTGCCATACAACCCAGCAATCCCACTGCTGGGCATACACACTGAGAAAACCAGAATTGAAAGAGACATATGTTCCCCAATGTTCATTGCAGCACTGTTTACAATAGCTAGGACATGGAAACAACCTAGATGCCCATCAGCAGATGAATATATAAGAAAGCTGTGGTATATATACACAATGGAATATTACTCAGTTACAAAGAAGAATGCATTTGAGTCAGTTCTAATGAGGTGGATGAAACTGGAGCCTATTATACAGAGTGAAGTAAGCCAGAAAGAGAAATACCAATACAATATATTAATACATATATATGAAATTTAGAAAGATGAAAATTACAACCTTGTTGCAAGATAGCAAAAAAAACACAGATGTAAAGAACAGACTTTTGAACTCTGGGGGAGAAGGTAAGGGTGGGATGATTTGAGAGAATAGCATTGAAACATGCATATTACCATATGTAAAATAGATGACCAGTGCAAGTTTGATGCATGACTCAGGGCACTCAAAGCTGGTGCTCTGGGACAATCCAGAGGGATGAGGTGGGGAGGGAGGTTGGAAGGGGTTCAGGATGGGGGAACACATGTATACTCATGGCTGATTCATGTTGATGTATGGCAAAAACCACCACAGTATTGTAAAGTAATTAGCCTCCAATTAAAATAAATAAACTTTTAAAAAAGATTAAGAAAACAAAGGAAAATTCCCAAAGTTTAACAAACATAAAATCTTTTGATTAAAAGAGCTCACCAAGGACACTGTAGAACTAATGAAAAACCACTTATACTCCATCAGTTCCTGGTGAAATTAGTACACCAAAGAAAATGAGAATTTCTAGGAGTATCCAGACAAATTAAGTTATTCATAAAAGAAGAGAATCAGAATGAAGTCAGTTTTCCTATAAACAACATTGAAAATATAAGTGACTCTCAAAAAAGAACTTCAAATTTTTGAATCCAAGATTCAATTAACTGTCAAGATAAACCAAAGATAATATTGAACATAAAATTTTTAACCACTGAAACACAGGATAGAAAAACTATTTTAGGAAGCACTCTAACAAGATCAAGAACAAATCAAGAGGATGGCATAAAGCATAAGACAGGAAAACAGCTAAGTATAATCCAGAGAGGTTTAGGAAGCTAAAATGTAAATAAAGAGAACCCATTATTCCATAACACTTAGTTATTCTTTAAGTGGCAAACTTTAAAAAACTGTCACAAGCTTCTTTCAATCTTGTGTGATCTCCTATGATGTGTCTTCAAGGTCATAAATTATTTCCTTAACAGTGTCAAGTGGAAAATGACTTAAGTGGACTTAAGTCATTCATTTCTGGTTTTGATTTCTAGTATTTTTATGTCACTGTTTTTATAGTTTCTATCTTTCTGCTGAAATTACTCATTTGACTTTAAATGTTGTCTACCTTTTCCATTAGGGCTGTTAATATATTACAGTTACTTTAAATCCCCATCTGAAAGCTCCAGCCTCTGTGTCATACCTGAGTCTGCTTCTGATGCTTAATCTTTAAAGCAGTTCCCCCCTTTTCATATGCCTTTTTTTAAATTGAATATCTTGTGTAGGACAATAAATACTTAGGTAAGTAGCTTTTATACTTAAGAGATGAGTACAACTTTCCTCCTGTGATTCTCAATGATTATCAATCTTGGATGACTTTTGTCCCCCAGGGGACACTTGACACTATCTGGAGACATTCTTGATTGTCATGATTGGAGGGGTGGGGTGCTACTGGCACCAAAGGTGTTGTTAAACATCCTACAATGGATAGGGCAGCCCCTAAATGATTACCCAGCTCCAAATATTATAGAGCTAGGGTTAAGAAATCTTCATTTAGTGTACAAAGTCTCATTGTCTGGACATAAAAATTTATTTGAGGGACTAGCATCCAGAACAGAAAGTGAAGGACTTGAAGATTCTGTCACCTAGGTTCTGGTTCCAATATGGATCTAACACAAAGCCAAGTACTTTGGTCAATGATTCAGTTAAACCAGGATTTAATATGGACTCTTTTCTAAATAAAAATCAGTTTGAAATAGCCACAAGTGCATTTCCCAGAGAGGAATAGAGAAGGGATTCATCCCATATCACTTATATCTTAATCGAGACCCATGATCATAAGGATGCTGCAGAAAGGCAGAGGATGAGATGGTTGGATAGCATCAACAACACAGTAGAAATGATCTTAACCTGGACAAATTTCAGGAGATGGTGAGGGACACTGAGGCCTGGTGTGCTGTAGTCCATGGGGTTGCAAAGAGTTGGACATGACTTAGCAACTGAACAACAACATAATCATGAGTACAACTCCTCTAAAGTGTTCCTTTAAGTGTGTGCCTTCTTGTAAAGTTTATATTTGCAACTTAATTTGACTGTTTCTTTTAGACACTTATTGACTCCTTTAAAGAGCTTCCTCCACCATGTAAGAAACACCTGGCTCTCAAGGGGGAAAAAAAAAGATTTCTACACAGTCAGCTTTTGAAAACTTATATTCTGAACTGCCAGACTTCACTCACTCCAACACTCACTCTAAAATAACTTCACTGAAGCAATTCATTTTTCTTGGTGATTGGTAAGAGATTTGAGTGTTCAGCTTCCACTTGTATTCCTTCCTCATCTCTTCAGTAACATTCCTACTCTAGGTGTCTATGTGTCTTGGCTCTTGGCTTTCCAAGAAGTCAGTATTTCCATAAATCATCAAATGGGGGAAACAAACAAAAATTCTTCTAGTTTGCTAGATGCTCTTCTTTTTAAAGTAATTCTCATGAGCCCTATCCCTGTTATAAAGGGTCTGGTCTTATTTGTGGACCCAGACAGTTTCTCTAATTGTGATTACTTGAGAAGGGAAAGAGGCAAATTGACATTTAATGAGCATCTGCTCTCTATCTGGCTCTGTGCTAGGCACCATATGTAGGATATCTCAATCAGTCTTGACCATAACTCTAGAAGGCAGAAGATGATAATCTCATTTTATATATTTATAGAACTGAAGTCTTTTTTTTCAATTAATTTTTTTACATTACAATATTATATTGGCTTTGCCATACATTAACATGAATCTGCCATGGGTGTACATGTGTTCCCCTTCCAGAATCCCCCTCCCATCGCTCTCCGGATTCCATCCCTCTGGGTCATCCCAGTACACCAGCCCTGAGCACCCTGTATCATGCATGGAACCTGGGCTGGCGTTTCATTTCACATATGATGATTTACATGCTTCAATGACATTCTCCCATATCATCCTGCCCTCACCCTCTCCCATAGAGTCCAAAAGACTGTTCTATACATCTGTGTCTCTTTTGCTGTCTCGCATACTGGATTATTGTAATTCTCTTTCTAAATTTCATATATATGTGTTAGTATACTGTATTATTGTTTTTCTTTCTGGCTTACTTCACTCTATAAAAGAGGCTCCAGTTTCATCTACCTCATTAGAACTGATTCAAATGTATTCTTTTAAATGGCTGAGTAATATTCCATTGTGTATTTGTACCACAGCTTTCTTATCCATTCATCTGCTGATGGACATCTAAGTTGCTTCCGTGTCCTAGCTATTGTAAACAGTGCTGCAATGAACATTGGACTACACGTGTCTCTTTCAATTCTGGTTTCCTCGGTGTGTATGCCCATCAGTGGGATTGCTGGGTTGTATGGCAGTTCCATGCCCAGTTTTTTAAGGAATCTCCACACTGTTCTCCATAGAGGCTGTACTAGCTTGCATTCCCATGAACAGTGTTCTCTTTTCTCCACACCCTCTCCAGCATTTATTGCTTGTAGACTTTTGGATGGCAACCATTCTGCCTGGTGTGAAATGGTACGTCATTGTGCTTTTGATTTGCATTTCTCTGATAATCGGTGATGTTGAGCATCTTTTCATGTGTTTGTTAGCCATTTGTATGTCTTCTGTGAGAACTATTTGTTTAGCTCTTTGGCCCACTTTTTAATTGGGTCGTTTATTTTTCTGGAATGGAGCTGCAGGAGCTGCTTGTATATTTTATAGATTAATTGTTTGTCCATTGCTTCATTTGCTATTATTTTCTCCCATTCTGAAGGCTGCCTTTTCACCTTGCTTTTCGTTTCCTTTGTTGTGCAAAAGCTTTTAATTTTAATTAGGTCCCACTTGTTTATTTTTGCTCTTATTTCCAAAATTCTGGGAGGTGAGTCATAGAGGATCCTGCTTTGGTTTATGTCAGAGAGTGTTTTGCTTATGTTTTCCTCTAGGAGTTTAATAGTTTCTGGTCTTATGTTTAGATCTTTGATGAATTTTGAGTTTATTTTTGTGTATGGTGTTAGAAAGTGTTCTAGTTTCATTCTTTTCCAAGTGGTTGACCAGTTTTCCCAGCACCACTTGTTAAATAGATTGTCTTTTCTCCATTGTATATTCTTGCCTCCTTTGTCAAAGATAAGGTGTCCATAGGTGAATGGATTTATCTCTGGTCTTTTTATTTTGTTCCATTGATCTATATTTCTGTCTTTGTGCTAGTCCATACTGTCTTGATGACTGTGGCTTTGTAGTATAGCCTGAAGTCAAGCAGGTTGATTCTTCCAGTTCCATTCTTTCTCAAGATTGCTTTGGCTATTCAAGGTTTTTTGTATTTCCATACAAATTGTGAAATTATTTGTTCTAGTTCTAAAAAAGACCCTTGGTAGCTTTACAGGGATTGCATTGAATCTATAGATTGCTTTGGGTAATATACTCATTTTCATGATAATGATTCTTTCAATCCATGAACATGGTATATTTCTCTATCTATTTGTGTCCTCTTTGATTTCTTTCATCAGTGTTTTATAGTTTTCTATATATAGGTCTTTTGTTTCTTTTGGTAGATATAGTCCTAAGTATTTTATTCTTTTCATTGCAATGATGAATGGAATTGTTTCCTTAATTTCTCTTTCTGTTTTCTCATTGTTAGTGTATAGGAATGCAAAGAATTTCTCTGTGTTGATTTTATATCCTGCAACTTTACTATATTCACTGATTAGTTCTAGTAATTTTCTAGTGGATTCTTTAGGGTTTTCTATGTAGAGGATCATGTAGTCTGCCAATCGTGAGAGTTTTACCTCTTCTTTTCCAATCTGGATTCATTTTATTTCTTTTTCTGCTCTTATTTCCGTGGTCAAAACTTCCAAACCTATGTTGAATAGTAGCAGTGAGAGTGGGCACCCTTATCTTGTTCCTGACTTTAAGGGGAAATGCTTTCAGTTTTTCACCATTGGGGATAATATTTGCTGTGGGTTTGTTGTATATAGCTTTTATTATGTTGAGGTATGTTCCTTCTATTCCTTCTTTTAGGAGGGTTTTTATTATAAATGGATGTTGAATTTTGTCAAAGGCTTTCTCTGCATTTACTGAAGTCATCATGTGGTTTTTATTTTTCAATTTGTTAATGTGGTGTATTACACTGATTGATTTGCAGATATTGAAGAATCCTTGCATCCCTGGGATAAAGCCTACTTGGTCATGATGTATGATCTTTTCCATGTGTTGTTTGATTTTGTTTGCTAGAATTTTGTTAAGGGTTTTTGCATCTATGTTCATCAGTGACATTGGCCTGTAGTTTTCTTTTTTTGTGGCACTTTTGTCAGGTTTTGATATTAGGGTGATGGTGGTCTCATAGAATGAGTTTGGAAGTTTACTTTCCTCTGCAATTTTCTGGAAGAGTTTGATTAGCATAGGTGACCCCTATATATGTTGTCTATAAGAGACCCACCTGAAAACAAGGGACACATAAAGACTGAAAGCAAAGGGCTGGAAAAACATATTCCATGCAAATAGAGACAAAAAGAAGACAGGAATAGCAACACTCATATCAGATAAAATAGACTTTCAAACAAAGATGGTGAAAAGAGACAAAGATGGATACTAAATAATGATCAAAGGATCAATCCAAGAAGAAGACTTAACAATTATAAATATATATGCACCCAACATAGGAGCACAGCAATATCTAAGGCAAATATGTACCTAAAGAAACAAAAGACCTATATATTGAAAACTATAAAACACTGATGAAAGAAATCAAAGAGGGCACAAATAGTTGGAGAAATATACCATGTTCATGGATTGGAAGAATCAATATAGTGAAAATAAGTATACAACCCAGAGCAATCTATAGATTCAATGCAATTCCTATCAAGCTACCAGCGGTCTTTTTCAGAGAACTAGAACAAATAATTTCACAATTTGTATGGAAATACAAGAAACCTCAAATAGTCAAAGCAATCTTGATAAAGAAGAATGGAACTGGAGGAATCAACTTGCCTAACTTTAGGCTATACTACAAAGCCACAGTCATCAAGACAGTATGGACTGGCACAAAGACAGAAATATAGATCAATGGAACAAAACAGAAAGCCCAGAGATAAATCCATGCACATGTAGACAACTTATCTTTGACAAAGGAGGCAAGAATATATAAGGGAGAAAAGACAATCTCTTTAACAAGTGGTTCTGGGAAAACTGGTCAACCACTTGGAAAAGAATGAAACTAGAACACTTTCTAACACCATACACAAAAATAAACTCAAAATTCATCAAAGATCTAAACATAAGACCAGAAACTATTAAACTCCTAGAGGAAAACATAGGCAAAACACTCTCTGACATAAACCAAAGCAGGATCCTCTATGACTCACCTCCCAGAATTTTGGAAATAAGAGCAAAAATAAACAAGTGGGACCTAATTAAAATTAAAAGCTTTTGCACAACAAAGGAAACAAAAAGCAAGGTGAAAAGGCAGCCTTCAGAATGGGAGAAAATAATAGCAAATGAAGCAATGGACAAACAATTAATCTATAAAATATACAAGCAACTCCTGCAGCTCCATTCCAGAAAAATAAATGACCCAATCAAAAAGTGGGCCAAATAGCTAAACAGATATTTCTCCAAAGAAGACATAAAAATGGCTAACAAATGCATGAAAATATGATCAACATCACCGATTATCAGAGAAATGCAAATCAAAACCACAATGAGGTACCACTTTACAACAGGCAGAAGGGCTGCCATCCAGAAATCTACAAGCAATAAATGCTGGAGAGGATGTAGAGAAAAGGGAACCCTCTTACATTGTTGGTGGGAATGCAAATTAGTACAGCCAGTATGGAGAACAGTGTGGAGATTCCTTAAAAAACTGGGCCTAGAACTGCCATATGATCCAACAATCCCACTGCTAGGCATACACACCGAGGAAACCAGAATTGAAAGAGACACGTGTAGTCCAATGTTCATCACCGCACTGTTTACAATAGCCAGGACACGGAAGCAACCTAGATGTCCATCAACAGATGAATGGATAAGAAAGCTGTGGTATTTATACACAATGGAATATTACTCAGCTATAAAAAAGAATACATTTGAATCATTTCTACTGAGGTGGACGAAACTGGAGCCTATTATACAGAGTGAAGTAAGCCAGAAGGTAAAACAACAATACACTATACTAATGCATATATATGGAATTTGGAAAGATGGTAACAATAATCCTGTATGCGAGACAGCAAAAGAGATGCAGATGTATACAACAGTCTTTTGGACTCTGAACGAGGACAAGGGTGGGATGATATAGGAGAATGGCATTGAAATATGTAAATTATCATATGTGAAACAAATCGCCAGCCCAGGTTTGATGCATGATACAGGGTGCTCAGAAATGGTGAACTGGGATTACCCAGAGGGATGGAATTGGGAGGGTGGTGGAAGGGGGATTCTGAAGGGGAATACATGTATACCCATGGTGGACTCATGTCAGTGAATGACAAAACCAACATGATAATGTAAAGAAAATAATAAATAAATTTAAAAAAAAAGAAAAGAGAAATTAACAATAGCACAATAATAGTAGGAGACTTTAATACCCCACTCACGCCAATGGATAGATCAACCAAACAGAAAATTAATCAGGAAACACCAACCTTAAATGATACAGTAGACCAGTTAGACCTAATCGATACCTATAGGACATTTCACCCCAAAACAATGAATTTCACCTTTTTCTCAAGTGCACATGGAACCTTCGCCAGAATAGATGACATCCTGGGCCATAAATCTTGCCTTGGTAAATTCAAAAAAATTGAAATTATTCCAAACATCTTTTCTGATCACAATACAGTAAGATTAGATGCCAATTACAGGAGAAAAATTATTAAACATTCCAACATATGAAGGCTGAACAACACAGTGCTGAATTACCAACTAATCACAGAAGAAATAAAAAAATAGATCAAAATATGCATAGAAATGAATGAAATTAAAACAAAACAACCCAAAAGCTATGGGACACTGTAAAAGCAGTGCTAAGGGGAAGGTTCATAGCAATACAGGCTTACCTCAAGAAACAAGAAAAAAGTCAAATAACCTAACTCTACACATAAAGCAACTAGAAAAGGAAGAAATGAAGAACCCCAGGGTTAGTAGAAGGAAAGAAATATTAAAAATCAGGGCAGAAGTAAATGCAAAAGAAACAAAAGAGACCATCGCAAAAATCAACAAAGCCAAAAGCTGGTTCTTTGAGAAGATAAATAAAACTGACAAACCATTAGCCAGACTCATCAAGAAACAAAGGGAGAAAAATCAAGTCAACAAAATTAGAAATGAAAATGGAGAAATCACAACAGAAAACACAGAAATACAAAGGATCATAAGAGACTAATACCAACAACTATATGCAAATAAAATGGACAACTTGGAAGAAATGGACAAATTCTTAGAAAAGCTCAACTTTCCAAAACTAAACCAGGAAGAAATAGAAAATCTTAGCAGACCAATCACAAGCATGGAAATTGAAACTGTAATCAGAAATCTTCCAACAAACAGAAGCCCAGGACCAGATGGCTTCACAGCTGAATTCTAGAACTGAAGTCTTAAGAATGTAATGCCTTGTCCAAGATTGCTTAGGTATAAGCAGGTGATCTGGGAGTCAAACACAAAGTATGTCCTCTTTAAAGGAGTTGATTGGTTTTTATTGTTGTTGTTGTTTTGGGAATAAGAAGATGAGAGAAATCTTTATTCAGATTTAATATCTGGGAAAAGGTTACCTTTGGGGAAGAAAGACATGGGAATTCAGGGAATTAGTAAGCAGGGTTTTATAAAATAGAGCATTTTGGTTTTTTGCCTAGATATGGAGCATAAGGACCATGTCTAGGTTACTATGGCCCCAGGTATACATTTAAGAGACTCAGAAGACTTTTTAGTTGTAATGAGTCTTAAAGAAACATGCCTTATAGTCTTAACGGATATATGCCATTTCATATATCCAGGTATTTTGGCTGGATTGGTCTGTAGCCATTAACTAGCTCAGAGGTGTTCATTTTTCAGATGAAGAGAATGAAATATAGACACAGAAGTGGGAAGGGTTCTTGAAGATTTAACATGTGTCAGACAAAAGTGTGTGTACACTGATGCTCGGTCATGTCTGACTCTTGGCTACCCAAGGTACTGTAGCCCACCAGGCTCCTCTGTCCATGGGATTTTCCCAGAAGGAACACTGGAGTGGGTCACTATTTCTTTCTCCAGGGAATCTTCCAACCCCAGGGACTGAACCTGTGTCTCCTCCATTGCAGACAGGTCCTTTACCACTGACTGAGCCACCTGGGAAGCCCCCAGACACAAGTGCTTAGAGATATATGTAAGATTAAAATTCAAGTATGTGTACATCACTTTGAACTCTGCTCAATGTTTTGTGGTGGCCTGTATGGGAGGAAGTTTGGGGTAGAATGGATATGCATGTATGTATGACTGAGTTCCTTCGCTGTTCACCTGAAACTATCACAACACTGTTAATCAGTACATCTCAATATAAAATAAAACATTTTTTAAAAGCTCAAGTATGTATATAGATTCTCATTTTTTCTTCCTAAAATGTTGCTTCTAGAAAAATTATAGGTTAATAGAAACACTACCTTTTTCTTACATAAAATACAATATATATTGTTTTGTTTTGGGGGCAATTAATGCTCAGAGTTTGTCTTTGCCAGCAACCTATTTAACAAAGGTTCACTGTGGAACCTATAATAATTTTACAAACCAATAACACATAAGAAAGTATCTTTTGACAAGCCAATAAAGAAATAATACACTCCAAACAAATGATAGAATAGTTACACTACTGTTACAGGCAAGGGGAGATGAAAGAAATAAAGTTCAAATTAAGTTCAAGGTTTACCTTTGTACAATTGGGGACTTAGGAGAGAGGACATAAGACGTTATTGCCCAGGTTGCACCACTGCCTATGAGGAGCATTTTAAACAGGCAGGAGTGAGTGTCTCTTCTCCTCTTGAGACTGCTGCCTGGCTTAACACTACACTGCCCACCAAGAGCAAACAACATGGAAAGAGCAAGTGTATCAAGACCTTAGGAAAGCTAGACCTGCAAAAAATAGCTTCCGCCCAAAGCAAACTACTCTCTCTCTCAGATATTCCTCACAAACTCCCAGTATTTACAGTCTAAATGTCCCCTTGCCATAGTTCCTTCTCCATAAGTTCTTATCTGTAAGTTCTCAGCAAGGCCCCTGGGCAGCTGAGCTATTAAGTGCTTATTAAGGGCAACGGATGAGATGATGACATCCTGAAACAACTTAACTCATTCTTATATCACAACAACTCCACTTCTAAAAAAATATTTGTTTTCTTGTCTTAGTCATAAATAAGTAGAATAAGACAATTTTACTTAAGACACAAGCAAGTGGATTTGAAATCGCCTCAAGCCAATACACAGTACCTACATTTTCAGACTGATTTCACATAATTTATCTCATTTGAACATCAGTGTCACCATTGATATCGGATAAAGTAAAGTATTTTCATGCCTGCTTATTAATGGAAAATCTTCCTAAGTGAACAATGCCATGAAATAGAGGAAACAATAGAATGGGAAAGACTAGAGATCTATTCAAGAAAATTAGAAATAGCAAGAGACCATTTTATGTAAGAAGGGCTCAATGAAGGGGCTGCGATAGGCCATGCACAAGCGTGGCAACCTCAACGGACCACACAGAACTGCAGCCGAGAGGAGCTACCCCACACCTGAGGTCAAGGGTGGTGGCTGACAGGAGCAGCCCCATGTCCAAGGAGCAGGGGCTGCAGGGGTGCAGGAGGACCAAGAGGAACTACACCATGTTCAAGGTCAGGAGGGGAGGCCATGAAGAGATATCCCTTGTACAAGGTAAGGAGAAGTGGCTGCGCTTTGCTGGAGCAGCTGTGAAGAGATATCCCACGTTCAAGGTAAGAGAAACCCAAGAAAGATGGTAGGTGTTGCAAGAGGGCATCAGAGGGCAAACACACTGAAACATACTTGTTAAAAATAGAAAACTATCCAATCTGATCACCCGGACCACAGCTTTGTCTAACTCAATGAAACTAAGCCATGCCATGTGGGGCCACCCAAGACGATTGGGTCATTGTGGAGAGGTCTGACAGAATGAGGTCCACTGGAGAAGGGAATGGCAAACCACTTCAGTATTCTTGCCTTGAGAACCCCATGAACAGTATGAAAAGGCAAAAAGATAGGACACGGAAAGATGAACTCCCCAGGTCGGTAGGTGCCCAATATGCTACTGGAGATCAGTGCAGAAATAACTCCAGAAAGAATGAAGGAATGGAGCAAAACCAAAACCAATACCCAGCTGTGGATGTGACTGGTGATAGAAGCAAGATCGGATGCTGTAAAGAGCAATATTGCATAGGAACCTGGAATGTTTAGTCCATGAATCAAGGCAAATTGGAAGTGGTCAAACAGGAGATGGCAAGAGTGAACATCGACATTCCAGGAATCAGTGAATTGAGATGGACTGGAATGGGTGGATTTAACTCAGATGACCATTATATCTACTACTGTGGGCAGGAATCCCATGGATTAAATGGAGTAGCCATCATGGTCAACAAAAGAGTCTGAAATGCAGTACTTGGATGCAATCACAAAACTGACAGAATGATCTCTGTTCATTTCCAAGTCAAACCATTCAATATCACGGTAACCCAAGCCTATGCCCCAACCAATAATGCTGAAGAAGCTGAAGCTGAACTGTTCTATGAATACCTATAAGACCTTTTAGAACTAACACCCAAAAAAGATGTCCTTTTCATCGTAAGAGATTTGATTTAGGTCATACGTAAATGGTCTAGTGGTTTTCCCTACTTTCCTCAATTTAAGTCTGAACTTGGCAATAAGGAGTTCATGATTTGAACCACAGTCAACCCCTGATATTGTTTTTTCTAGCTGTATAGATCTTCTCCATTTTTGGCTGCAAAGAATATAATCAGTCTGATTTTGGTGTTGACCATCTGGTGATACCCATGTGTAGAGTCTTCTCTTGTGTTGTTGGAAGAGGGTGTTTGCTATCACCAGTGCATTCTCTTGGCAAAACTCCATTAGCCCTTGCTCTGCTTCATTCTATACTCCAAGGCCAAATTTGCCTGTTACTCCAGGTGTTTTCAGAACTTCCAAATGTTCAAGCTGGTTTTAGAAAAGGCAGAGGAACCAGAGATCAAATTGCCAACATCCGCTGAATCATCAAAAAAGCAAGAGAGTTCCAGAAAAAAATCTACTTCTGTTTTATGGACTATGCCAAAGCCTTTGACTGTGTGGATCACAATAAACTGTGGAAAATTCTGAAAGATATAGGAATACCAGACCACCTGACCTGCCTCTTGAGAAACCTGTATGCATGTCAGGAAGCAACATTAGAACTGGACATGGAACAACAGACTGGTTCAAAATAGGAAAAGGGGTATGTCAAGGCTGTATATGGTTACTCTGCTTATTTAACTTATGTGCAGAGTACATCATGAGAAACGCTGGGCTGGAGGAAGCACAAGCTGGCATCAAGATTTCTGGGAAAAATATCAATAACCTCATATATGCAGATGACACAACCCTTATGGCAGAAAGTGAAGAGGAACTAAAAAGCGTCTTGATGAAAGTGAGAGGAGAGTGAAAAAGTTGGCTTAAAGCTCAACATTCAGAAAATAAGATCATGGCATCTGGTCCCATCATTTCATGGGAAATAGATGGGGAAACACTGGAAAGAGGGTCAGACTTTATTTTATTGGGCTCCAAAGTTACTGCAGATGGTGACTACAGCCATGAAACTAAAAGATGCCTACTTCTTGGAAGAAAAGTTATGAGCAACATAGATAGCATATTTAAAAGCAAAAACATTACTTTGCCAACAAAGGTCCATACAGTCAAGGCTATGGTTTTTCCGGTAGTTTTGTATGGATGTGAGAGTTGGATGGTGAAGAAAGCTGAGCACCAAAGAATTGATGCTTTTGAACTGTGGTGTTGGAGAAGACTCTTGAGAGTTCCTTGGACTGCAAGAAGGTCCAACCAGTCCATGCTAAAGGAGATCAGTCCTGGGTGTTTTTGGAAGGACTGATATTGAGACTGAAACTTCAATACTTTGGCCACCTGATGCTAAGAGCTGACTCATTGGAAAAAAACCCTAATGCTGGGAAAGATTGGGGGGAAGGAAGAGAAGGGGTGACAGAGGATGAGATGGCTGAATGGCATCACCAACTCGATGAACATGCGTTTGGGTAGACTCCGGGAGTCGGTGATAAACAGGGAGGCCTGGCATGCTGCGATTCATGGGGTCACAAAGAGTTGGACACGACTGAGCAACTGAGCTGAACTGGTGGTATAGAACTAACAGAAGCAGACGATGTGAAGAATAGGTTGCAAGAATAAACCAAAGAACTATACAAAAAGGATCTTAAAGACCCAGATAACCGTGAGGGTGTGATCATTCACCTTGAGCCAGACATCCTAGAGTCTGAAGTCATGTGAGCCTTCAAAAGCATCACTATGAACAAAGCTAGTGGAGGTGATGGAATTCCAGTTGAGCTATTTGAAATCCTAAAAGATGATGCTATGAAAGTGCTGCACTCCATATGCCAGCAAATTTGGAAAACTCAGCAGTGACCACAGGACTGGAAAAGATCAGTTTTCATTCCAATTTCAAAGAAAGGCAATGCTGAAGAATGCTGATGAAACTACTGCACAACTGCACTCATCTCACACACTAGTAAAGTAATGCTCAAAATTCTCCAAACCAGGCTTCAACAGTACATGAACTGAGCACTCCCAGATGTTCAAGCTGGATTTAGAAAAGGCAGAGAAACCAGAGATCAGATTGCCAATATCTGTTGAATCATCAAAAAAGCGAGAGAATTTCAAAAAACATCTATTTTTGCTCCATTGGGTACACTAAAGCCTTTGACTGTGTGGATCACAACAAACTGTGGAAAATTCTTCGAGAGATGGGAATACCATATCATCTGACCTGCCTCCTGAGAAATCTGTATGCATGTCAAGAAGCAACAGTTAGAACTGGACATGGAAAAACAGACTGGTTCCAAATCAGGAAAGGAGCCCATAAAAGCTGTACATGGTCACCGTGCTTATTTAACTTCTATGCAGAGTACATCATTAGAAATGCTGAGCTGGATGTAGCACAAGCTGTAATCAAGATTGCCAGGAGAAATATTAATAGCCTCAGATATGAAAATGACACCATCCTTACAACAGAAAGTGGAGAGGAACTAAAGAGCCTCTTCATGAAGGTGAAAGAGGAGAGTGAAAAAGCTGGCTTAAAACTCAACATTCAAAAAATTAAGATCATGGCATCTGGTCCCATCACTTCATAGCAAATAGATGGGGAAACAATGGCAGATTTTATTTTATTAGGCTTCAAAATCACTGCAGATGGTGACTGCAGTCATGAAATTAAAAGATGGTTGTTCCTTGGAAGAAAAGATATGACCAATCGAGAAAGCATATTAAAAAGCAGAGACATTACTTTGCTGACAACAATTCATACTGTCAAAGCTATGATTTTTCCAATAATCATGTATTGATGTAAGAGTTGGACCATGAAGAAGGTGAACGCTGAAGAATTGATGTTTTTTAACTGTGGTGTTGGAGAAGACTTTTGAGAGTCCCTTGGACTGCAAGGTGATTAAACCAGTCCATTCTAAAGGAAATCAATCCTGAATATTCATTAGAAGGACTGATGCTTTAAAGTGAAGCTCTAATACTTTGGCCACTTGATGTGAAGATCTGGCTCATTAAAGAAGACCTTGATGCTGGGAAAGGTTGAATTCAGGAGGAGAAGGGGACAACAGAGGACAAGATTGTTGGATGGCATCACCAAATTGATGGACATGAGTTTGAGCAAGCTCCAGGATGGTGAAGCACAGGGAAGCCTGGTGTGCTGTATTCCATGGGATCATAGTCGTACATGAATGAGCCAATGAACAACAACACTAATGAAAAATATTGAAATCACTGTAGATGATTGTCTTGCTAAAGACAATACAACTAGTAAGTAGCAAGAGCAAGAACAGAACCTGGGTTTCTGGGATCCTAAATCAGTAAATTTCAACACTTAAATGCCTTTGTCAATCAAATTATTTATTGCAATTTAACCAATGCCTTTTTTGTACTCTCTTTTTTAAAAAGATGTTTAAAAGCTTTTACTTTTATACTTATCCAAACTGCAATTCTCATCAATAATAACAAGTTAATTGTAGGTCATGAATCTGTAAAAAATACTGACATAGTAAAAAAACAAAAACAAAACAAGGCTTGAAATCAGACAGAACAGATTAAATCTTATTTCTGTCACTCTATAGCTCTGTACATTTGGGTAACCCTTTCAACCTAAGACAGTTTCCTCACCTGCAGAGTGAAGGTGATAAGCATTATCTTATAGAGTTTCTATGAAGATTACATAAAATAGCATCTGCAAAATGCTTTTTAGCACAGTCCTCGGTACATAATATACACTTGATAAGTGACTGCAATTATGCATATCAGACATGTAAAGATGCTGCTGGGACAGGCTAAAGAATCTGCCTGCCAATACAGGAGATGCTGGTTCAATCCTCCGGTTGGAAAGATATCCTGGAGAAGGAAATGGCAATCCACTACAGTATTCTTTTAATACAATATTGATGCTTTTGAACTAAGTGTTAGAGAAGACTCTTGAGAGTCCTTTGGACAGCAAGGAGATCAAACCACTCAATCATAAAGGAAATCAGTCCTGAATATTCGTTGGAAGGACTGATGCTGAAGCTGAAGCTCCAATACTTTTGCCAGCTGATGCTGACTCATTGGAAAAGACCCTGATGCTGGGCAAGATTGAAAGCATGTGGAGAAGGGGATGACAGAGGATGAGATGGTTGGATGGCATCACTGACTCGAATGGACATGAGTTTGAGCAAGGTCTGGGAGTTAGTGATAGATAGGGAAGCCTGGCATACAGCGGTCCATGGGGTTGCAAAGAATAAGACACTGCTGAGCAACTGAACTGAACTGAGCAGTATTCTTGCCTGGGAAATCCCACAGAGAATCCTGGCAGACTACAGCCTGTGGGGATGCAGAGAGTCAGACACGATTTAGTGAATAAACAGCAGCAACAAAGGTACTGATGGTCAAAGCATGATTTTAAGTTCTTTTCATGACTTCAGATCTGATAAAAATAGCTGAAATCTTAATACATTCTCTTCTAGATAGGCTTGAGGCCCTGAAGGGATGAAATGAATAGAGTAATCTAGATGAGTAGATCTGACTGTCTTTTGTCCCCAGAGAAATAATGTTATCCAGCTTTAAGATCCATTGAATAGGCATTCAATAAATGAAGTACTTGACTCTCAGACAATGCTAATAATAGCAGATGAGAATCATCACATACAATGTTTTGAATAGAGCAGGTTTTTTTTCAGCTCCATTTAACAAAACTTCAGACTCTCAACTCTGATGGACTCCCTTTATGGATGTTTGGTTTGAGTTCTTGATCTTTAACATTTATTGACTTGCAAACTCTGCACTAGGTGTTTGGGTTATAAAATAAAAAATATGAAACGGCAAAATTCGTAAAACATACTAAAAGCTGTTGGTCAAAGAAGTCAAATATTATCTAGGTTAGTATTTGGGTGGTCAAAATCTGTATCCTCTCAGTGTGAACAATGCGTATGTGCTACCACAAAAATGTACAGTTAAGTATAGTTTATGAAAATGAAGAATAATGTTTTAAAGAGAAGAGAAATAGGTCAAAGACAGGATCCTCTACTTATATAAATATGGAACAATATGTAAAGAATTTTGATTATTCCAACACAGAAATTGAGAATGGTTTTAAAAAAAGTTCTGTATCCCCAGATATCATGTATATGGGAATTTTAAAGCTTAAAAATAAAATTAGAAACCTGAGACTTTGAGAAAAAAGAAAGAAAGTAGTTTTAAGAATAGATCTGGAAACATAATCATGAAAATTTGAAAAAAAAAATTTTGAAGCACAGAGACTACTTGAAAACTCTATCTAGTAAGAGAAAATAGAATCAATATTACAACAAAAGGCATTCCATAAGGAATAGGTACTTCTTTGAAATATCTAAATACCAAAATGAGAGATGATCTCTTTTTTAATAGTAAGATTAGTTATTTATTGGTTTTGATTAATATAAGACAAGTATTTCCAGAAGTAAAAACAGAATGATGATCTCTTACAGTTTTTTTTCTAATCCTGTGTTCTATAACTCTAAAAAAAGACTTTGCTGATATTTGGGCATAGTAACTCTAAATTCATGAATCTTTTAAACATAGGTAAGTTTTTAGGCAATAAAATAGACATGGTTGAAAGCCTTAGGCCCTATGTACTCAAGAGAAAATTGTGTCCCATGAATTTTTAATAAACTAAACAGTGCTATTTCCATGAAGAAATAAAGTATGCTAAATGAGAGTGACAGGAATTCCAAGGGGAAAGGCTGAAAAAAGGCAGTGCTTGGCACTTCTATCTTTCAGTGGAGGTAGGAGAAAAATCAGAGAAGTTTATAACAAAAATACTAGATTTTATTACATGCAAAACTGGGAAACATTCTGATTTGCATTTTTGCATAAATTTTTGTAATTTGAAAGTCCTATTTGCAAATATTTTAAAACAGTTTAATTAATTAATATACATTCTTGTTGTTCTATTTGAATCTAGTACTCAGGATATGGCACATGAAATAAAGATGATATTTTAAAAACCAGTTTTATCACATATCAGATCTATTAGATTGTTGGGATCAAAGTACAGATGAAATTTCAGATGGAGAAGTGGATACAGAATTAAGGACTTCTAACAAAACAAAAAGAGAAGATAAGAAAGAAGACAAGGGTTATTTTCCTCTTCTTTGGTCTCTCTCTCTACCTCTCCCCTTTCTCCTCCTCCAACACCTAATCCCTCCTTCTGGTGTTAGTCCTACCTGTATTATCTTATTTTTTCAGTCCATCCTCACAGCCACAACTATTATTTTAAACAATAGAAAGCAAAACCAAAGATGGGTTCTGTTCTCCATTTTAAATGTGTTTAAAAAGATTTGAGAGAGAGAGAGAGACAAAACTCCCTTGTGAAATCGGAGGTCTACCTAAGACCTGAAGTAGCCTGGAGGGAAGAGAGGGGTAGGGAACAAGCAGAGCTTCAGGGAGGGTTTCAATACATAGACGCATAAATAATTCAGGAGCACCTTAAATTCTAGAAATTTGAGAGTGAAAAGATGGTTGCAGCGAGAGCTTACCTCACACTAATAAATCAAATTATGGAATCCCTGAGAAGGGATTTCTGTAGGAAGTAAGACCACCTAGAAGAGCATCACTGGTAGGTTCTTACAGGCATTCCATTAGGGAGGCACACTTATCAAAAGGACTGAGGAAGAATTGGGGTTTCTTCCATAGAGAACCGCTGATAGAACCTGAGATGTCTGAGGTCCTTTTGAAGGTGAAGATGTATTTCAAAAAACTAAAATATTACTGAAGCAGAAGTATAGCTGCTAATTCTCAAGAAAAGATCATAATGACACTTTAGGATTAAGAAACAAAACTAGACTATGATTAGGTCAATGATTTATTATACGTTTCTTGAGAGAAGGTTCACAGATTTTACCTAGATTCTCTAATTATTTAAATTGTACTTTTTCAGACAATCCAGATTGATTTTATTTTGTTTAGCTTTATTGAAGTATAATTGACAAAATTTTAAGATATTTAAAGTGTACATTCTGATGAATTGATATGTGTATACATTTTGAAAGGATTCCTCCCACCTGGGTAAATAACACATCTGTCATCTCATAAATTAATACTTATCTTTTTTTTTTCTGAGGTTAAGAACATTTAACTTCCACTCTCCACGAACTTCAATCAAACAATACAGTAGTAAATTGTTTTTTATCATATCAAAGAGAAATATAAATCATTAATACTTGGTTATTAAATTTATAAAAAATATTTTTTTCTTGGGTAAAAAAAACTGGTCAGTTAAGAATAACCAACCATTCTGATTTGTTCAGGCCTAAGGGGTTTTCCAGAACATAAAATTTGAAGTTCTAAAATCAGGGCATTGTTGGACAAACCAAGAGAGGTGTTCACCCTAATCTACGGGAAAAAACCCAAGTGTTTGATATCCTGATTCTCCATTTGATGTTTACTGAGCACTTATCTATTTAAATATTTAAATACATGAATATGTATATTGGCTTTCACAAATGAAACAGAAAGGTGGGCATTACTGAGGCACCTATAGAATCCTATTCCCCATGTAATGACCTTTAATATCAGATTTTTAAAATAGAAGAGGCCAAGCAAAACTTAAACACTGTGAATCTCCACTCTGTGACATTGACTTACTGTGTTTTAGATGCCATGAATTCAAAGATAAGGTGGATCCTAACATACTCTGTCCCACAGTCTGGTGGGAATAAGGAGACACTAGAGATTAAGAGACCACATTTACTGAGTGAAATGCACCAAAATTTTAGGCAAGAATTGACCTCTAGAAGTCAGGAGAATTATATTCTACTCTAAGTTTGTCTATTAATTAGTTACATGGCTCTCCTTAAATCATTCCATTTCCCTGGGTCTCAATTTCTACAACTTTAGAATGGAATGGTTGAGATAGAGGTTCTCAAGTCTTTTAAAGTATATGTTTCTATGAATCCAGATACTTCAAATAGAGTTTTATGGGATAAAGTCTTGCAAATAACAATTTCTCATGAAGGATGACCAATATTTTTTCCTTAGGCCATACAAATGGTAGTAGGTATTCTTGGCCAATTGAAAAAAACCCAATATTGTGAAGAAAAGTGAGAACTCAGCCCTAGAAATAAGAAATGCTTTTGATTTCAGTGGTGTGCTGAAGACAGCCCATTCTATTCATCTCTTAATGTTCAATAATCCGTGTTCCACAATATAAAAGACTGTTTCCTTATAATCCTTTAAAATACATATAGTTATTAATGGGAAAAGATGATAAGACTTAATTGTGGGATTCATAATATACATGGTGTAACACATATGGCCATAAAACATGATGATGAGGAGTTAAATTATACACTAGCAAGATTTTTACATTTTTACATGAAACAGAATAATAACTCTATGTAAACTGTGGAAAGTTAATCAAGTATAGTATGACACATAAAATTCCTAAAGCACAATGCAAAAATTTATAGCTAAAAAAGTCAACAGATAAATTTAAAATGGAGTTAAAAAATATTCATTTAGTCCAAGAAAAGGTAGGAAATGGAAGAAAAGGGAAACAAAAAACAATGCTGACAAGCAGAAAAAAAAATTGTAAAATTTTAGGTCTTAAGCCAATAGTATAAAAAACTATATTAAGTGTCAATGGTCTAACTTCTGCACATGTACCCAGAGAAAACCATAACTAAAAAAGTTACATGCATGCCAACGTTCACTGCAGCCCCTATTTACAATAGCAGGACATGGAAGAAACCTAAAAGTCCATCAACAGAGGAGTGGATAAAGAAGGTGTGGTACATATATACAATGGACTATTACTCAGCCATAAAATGGAACAGAACGGTGTCATTTGCAGAGATACGGATGAACCTAGAGTTTTATGTTTTTATTGAAGTAGAGTTTCTGATTCATTTTCTATACAGCAGAAGTTAACACAACATTATGAAACAACTATACTCCAAAAAAATTAATAAAAAATGTTAATCTACATACTCCAGTTAAAAGTTAGAAGTGGTCAGAATAGGCTAAAAAATAGCAAGACCCAACTATATTATATATTACAATTAAAAGTAATGCACTTAAAATATAAAACTCAGGTTTAAAGATAATGTATGAGGAATGATATTCCATGCAAACAGTAAGAATAAAAATTCTAGAGTGGATATGTTAACATTAGATTAACACATAAAGACAAAGAATATTATTAGGTATAAATAGGGACATTTCTAAATGATAAAACGTCAATTCACTAGGAAGATATAACAATCTTAAATGTATACATACTTAAAAGACCCTGATGCTGGGAAAGAGTGAAAGCAAGAGGAGAAGGGGAGACAGAGGATTAGATGGTTGAATGGTATCACTGACTCAGTAGGCATGAGTATGAGCAAACTCTGGGAGACAGTGAAAGACAGGGAAGTCTGGCATGCTGCAGTTTATGGGATCACAAAGAGTCAGACACAACTTAGAGACTAAACAACAATAACTAACAATATAGGTTAAATATATTTAGAAGTATATGAAACAAAAAATTGAGAAAATTAAAGGGGGAAATACTAACTCCTCAATCATTTCGAAATCTTAATATCTCTCACCAACTAATAGACCAATTAGATTAAAAAATCTAAAGACATAGAAGATATGAACAATACTATCAAACCCTTAACCTTGTTGATATTTATACAGAATAATTTTTTAAAATCTGTGCTTCTGCATTTGGCTATTTACATTATAATAATAATTGCAGGCTTTTAAATTTGTTTCCATTCTTGAAACATTACTTTGTAAGTGTTGAACTTTGCATGCATAAAATAAATTGTGGTCCTCTTTTTGTTTGGTGTTTCATGAAAAGACAGAGAATTTTACAGTTTTAATTATTTTCAGTTCTTCATTACACTGTGCCCTACATATCTTACCAAAGATTTTTTAAAAACATTTTTCATTAAGATTTTCTCATGTGGCCACTATTCCTGCACACGCACACACACACACACACACACACACACACACACACAGAGAGAGAAGCTATTTGTTATATTTGAAGAAATATCAGAAAACAAGTACATTTCTCTTAATAATTACACATACGTACATATTATGGGCTTCCCTCATGGCTCAGCTGGTAGAGAATCCACCTGCAATGTGGGAGACCTGGGTTCAATCCCTGGGTTGGGAAGATCCCCTGGAGTAGGGAAAGGCTCTCTACTCCAATATTCTGGCCTGGAGAATTCCATGGAATGTATAGTCCATGGGGTCACAAAGAGTTGGACATGAAAGAGCCACTTTCACTTTTGGGCTTCCCTGATATCTCAGTTGGTAAAGAACCCACCTGCCATGCAAGAGACCCAGGTTCTACTCCTGGGGTCAGGAAGATCCACTGGAGAAGGGATAGGCTACACACTCCAGTATTCTTGGGCTTCCCTTGTGGCTCAGCCGGTAAAGAATCTGCCTGCAATGTGGGAGACCTGGTTGGAGACCTGGGTTTGATCCCTGGGTTGGGAAGATCCCCTGGAGAAGGGAAAGGCTACCTTTCCCTTCTGGAGTGGTCCAGTATTCTGGCCTGGAGAATTCAGAGTGTTGGACAGAATTTAGAGAGTCAGTTTCCAAGCGTCGGATATGACTGAGAAACTTTCACTTTAACACAATTTATACATAACGGATATGTATAAGTATACATATATACATGCCATGTCATTTCAGTGTGTTTATAATTTACACTGGACTCTCTTTTTTCACTTTTTTCTACCTGCTCCTTAACTGATAATGATTCAGCTCACCCCAGAGTATACCCACTTTTTTTCCCACAAAAAAGTCTCATGTTTTGACTATTCACTAGCACATGAGCCAGTAGGTTTTATCTACTATACCCACTGATGCTTCTGGATAACTGAGATTATAGTGGACTTGAGCCTCAGTGTCTGGGATTTGATCCCACCAAAGTCATGTTATAAAACAAAGCATATTTGAGTCACATTAAAGTATAGATCTTTTAATGTGTATAAACTTTATGTTCTTATTAATTGAAATGACAACAGAAGTAAATAATGTGGTTCCTTGCAAAACAAGAACAAAAAAACAAACAGAAAACTAATCTCAGAGTCACATATTTTTGAAAGTTACATTTTTGAAAGATACGTCATACATGCTCAGTCACTTCAGTAATGTTTGACTCTTTGCAACCCTATGAACTATAGCCAACAGGCTTCTCTGTCCATTGGAGAACTGCCATGCCTCACTCCAGGGAGTTGTTCTGACCCAGGGATTGGACCTGTCGCTCCTGAGACTCTTGCATTGCAGGCATATTCTTTACCCAGTGAGCACCTGGAAAGCCTCGGGTGCATCATATCATTCAAATTTTGTCACGTGAGAAAAGAAACTCCAGAACCTACACTAGGTCATAACTAACAAAGCAACTGTACATAGGAATTCTTAAATGTAAGTATCAAACCCCATATTTCCCAAGAAGCTGTCTCTGACCATTTCAGAACCTCCCCCTTTGCTCTGAGTATTTTCTACCTGCAAATGCTATAGCACAATTAGTGGCTCTCTGACTGATCCAGTTATACTTAGCTTCTTCTAGGCCCCTGTGTGAGAGCAAAGATCATGATTTCCACTATTTTATCATCATCTACGTGCCAAATTTTCAGTAATGTATCAATAGTGTACACTGACTCTTTGATTACTATTTATTTATAAATCCTTTAAAAAATGATCTTTATTTTCTGTTTGGCTGTGCTAGGTCTTCATTGTTGTGTGGGCATTACTCTAGATGCAGTGAGTATGGGCTTCTCACTGTGGTGGCTTCTGGTTGCAGAGCACAGGCTCCAGGGCATGGAATCTTTAGTAGTTGTGGCACATGGGCTCAGTATTTGCAGCTCTGGGCTCTAGAGCACAGGCTCAACAGTTGTGGCACATGAGCTTAATTGCTCCATGGCATGTAGGATCCTCCCAGATCAGGGATCAAACCCATGCCTCCTGTACTGCCAGGAAAATTCTTTATCACTGTGCTACCAGAGAAGGCCCTGATTACTATTTAACAGTGACACTTTCACTCTAGTGTCCTGTTAATAATTATTTATATAGAATTTGTAGTTAAGATTTGCCCTGAAAATGATGATTGAGAGGTGAATCTGGTTGGAAGATACATGGGTCCAGTTGTGTGTGGTTTGCCTAGTAAGCAAGCCAATCTTTGAGGTTTTGTGTCTATGCTAGCTTGAATTTCAGCACATTTTGAAAAGAAGTCAGTGGTATACATTTTTTTTTCAGGGTGATTTTGGATTTTGAATATTTTTTTTACTTAAAAACCTACAGTGATCAGATATCAATTCTGCTGAGATGCATATCTGAAACAAAATTGAACAATTCAGGATTTATTATCAACAACTGCTTCAAAAGACAAATTCTAACAGAATAAATTTTTTCTGTTTCAAGGTTTTTCTTAGTTGAGGGGTCATGTGACTAAGGCAAGGTGCTCTGAATATTAGCAAATGTGAATTCAACGGAAATAACTGCAAATTAGAGATAGGTCAACATCACTAAGATCAAAATCATGCCTCTAATGCAGTTCTGATTGGTTGAATGTTACATAGTTGAAATGCTTAATATATTACCAAGCTGTAAGAGCATGTAAAGGTGGTAGGAATGAAGTGTTAAACATTATACACAAATCTATGCTTATTAGGAACATTTTTATATAACTGATCAAAATTATACATATAGCATAGAGCTTAGTAAATAATGAATAAATAATGTATATTATTTGAATGTACTTGTTGAAACATTTATTGTCACTTTGCAATATTTCCTCATAAATGGAATCAGAATGTGTCTGATTTTCTTGAGTTTAAAGCTGAATCATTCTGAATAGGAGCAATTATTATGGAGTTGATACAAACATATTAAGTGACTTCTTCCTCAGAAGGAGATTACATTCTATGGAAAGTGTTTTCAGACCTCTGTGAGGGCCTGCTCCTCTCACTTGAGGATCTTTGGGACAATGGGTAAGAAGAGGTGGCCAAGGCTTTGAAGACAGGTTCTGGGTTACTGTGCAGACTTTACATGGTTTCTCTTGGCCATGTCCCTTAGAGGGAATTTACTAAGGAAGGATGAAAATAATCACTGGCCTAACTTTTTTTTTTTTTTCTTTTTCTTTCTTAAAGATTGAGACATTGAGGTGGAGGGCAGACCCAAGATGACAGAGGAATAAGACTGGGAGACCACTTTCCCCCCCACAAATTCATCAAAAGATAATTTGAACGTTGAGCCACCTCCACAGAAAAACTTCTGAATGCTGGCAGAGGATATCAGGCACCCAGAAAAACAGCCCATTCTCTTCAAAAGGAGGTAGAACAAAATATAAAAGACAAGAGAGAGAAAAAAGAGTTAGGGATGGAGACCCATCCTTGGGAGGGAGTCGTGAAGGAGGAGAAATTTCCAAACAGCAGGAAATCCTCTCACCGGAGGGTCTGTTGGGAGGTTTACAATCTCAGAGGACAACATAACCAGGAGGAAAAAAACCCCCACAGAATACATGTCTAACCGCAACTCTCAGCAGAGAAGTAGCTCAGACACTCATCTACAATGAGTGAGCAGGGGCTGGACAGGGAGGCGCGGGTTGCATGCTTAGGGTAAGGACAGGGCATGAATGGCCTGAGTGAGGATAATCTGAGGGAGCTACCGTGAGATAGCAACCCAAACTGTAGGGTAGCCATAGAGAAAAAAATAAGAAGAGAACTTTCCCAGTGAAAGGCTCTAACCTAACATGCAGTCTAGCCTGCTCACAGAACAAAAGATTAAGCAAATACCAAAGGAGAGCTAGCCAGCTGCATAAAGGCGCCTCCCTTCATCCCCCCACCTCCCCACCCCCTCCCGCCAGAGGCAGAGAGGCAGGTGTTGGACAGCCAGAGCTGGAAGGCAAGGGGCAATCTTGGCCCCAGAGACTGGGCATCCTCCACCAAACTGAGAGCAGGCTCCCAGTTTCTAACCATGTCTCCTTAGGACCCTGGATGGTTGACATCTGCCAGGAGAGTCACAGCCTGAGATCAGCTCCCCAGAGGAGACACACAGTACACCTGAGATGGTGCTCTTGCACCACATCCATGAAACTGAGCTGCCAGGACTGGGGATGTTGTTAAGATGCACAGCCCACCTGGGACAGTGAGCTCACCAAGCACCTTGTTGCCTGAGCTGCTCAGACAGGGGAAGGGCACAAAATTCACACCCAACTGAGTATGTACCCTTGTGGAGTACCCAAGAAATTGAACCTGAGCAGACCTGGGACATGCACGAAAGGCAGGGCCCATTTTGGAAAGGACTCCTGCAGAACAACCAGAAGCCTGAACAGTGTAGACCTTGAAAGCACATGCCACTATAATCTGGGGCAAACCCAGTGTGGTCCATACACTGTGAGCACTCCCCACACACTCCATTGATATTTGTTTGCAGTGTTCCTCCCTCCCCACAACACAGATGAACAAGTGAGCCTAAATAAGTGACCACCTTCTCCTCCTTGTGTCAGGGTGGAAATTAAACACTGAAGAAACTTTCAAACAGTGGAAGCCAAAATAAACAAAGAGGGAACCACTCTGGAAGCGACAGAGTAAAGCCCTGTAATTAACATTGACTAAGCATTGGAAGGGGCCTATAGACCTTGAGAAGAAGTTTACAAACTGGAACAAGGAACTGTCTGAAACTGAACTGACTCCATACTGCCTTCAACAGCTCCAGAGAAATTCCTAGGTATATTTTTACTATTATCATTTTTTTATTTTTAAGTTCTTTATTACTTTAATTTTCATTTTTATTATCTACTATTACCTTGCAAAAAAGACTCTATTTTTAAAGCAAATTTCATTTATATATTTTTTATAATTTTTGTGATTGATTTTGTTTGGTATTTTTAATATTGTATTTTTGAGAGTCTAACCTCTACTCTAGATTTTTAATCTTTGCTTTTTCATATTTGTTATCAATTTTGTACCTTTAAGAATCTAGTCTTCAGTATCCATTTTCACTTAGGGGTGTGATTACTGGCTTGATTGCTCTCTCCCCTTTTGACTCTCCCTTTCCCCACCCAGGTCATCTCTATCTCCTCCTTCCCCCTTCTCTTCTCTAACTCTGTGAATCTCTCTGGGTATTCTGGGCTGTGGAGAACACTCAGGGAACTGATTACTGGCTAGATTAATCTCTCCCCTTTTGACTCCCCCTCTTCTCCTCCTGGTCATCTCTATCTCCCACTTCCCTCTTCTCTTCTCTATGTAACTCCTGGGTGTTACATATGGAGTAACCTCTATATAACCTCTCTGGGTGCTCCAGACTGTGGAGAGTACATAGGGAATTTATTACTAACTAGACTGCTCTCTCCTCTTTTGACTCCTGTCTTCTGCTCCAGGTCGCCTCTGTCTCCCTCCTCCCTCTTTTCTTCTCCATGTAACTCTGTGAACCTCTCAGGGTGTCCCTCACTGTGGATAATTTTTTCACCATTAACCTAGATGTTTTATCATCTGTGCTGTTTGGATGAAGAAGGCTTGAGGCTACTGTAAGAATAAGACTGAAAGCCAGAGGCAGGAGGCTTAAATTTAAAACTCAAGAACACTAAAGAACTCCTGACTCCAGGGAACATTAGTAAACAAGAGCTTATCCAAAAGCCTCCATGCCTACACTGAAACCAAGCTCCACCCAAGAGCCAACAAGTTCCAGAGCAAGACATACCATGCTAATTCTTCAGCAATGCAGGAACACAGCCATAAGCAGTAAAATACAGCCTGCCCAAAGCTATGCCAAACCCATAGACACCCCAAAACTCACTACTGGACACTTCACTGCACTCCAAGATGCAAGCTCCCCTAACCAGGAAACCTTGTCAAGTCACTAGTCCAACCCCACCCACAGGAAGCAACCTCCACAATAAAGAAGAACCACAAACTTCCAACATACAGAAAGGCCACCCCAAACACAGCCAATTAAACAAAATGAAATGGCAGAGAAATATTCAGCAGGTAAAGTAATACGATAAATGCCCACGAAACCAAACCAAAGAGGAGGAGATAGGAAGTCTACCTGAAAAAGAATTTAGAATTATGATAGTAAAGATGATCCAAAATCTTGAAAACAAAATGGAGTTACAGATAAATAGATTAGAGACAAGGATTGAGAAGATGCAAGAAATGTCTAACAAGGACCTAGAAGAAATATAAAAGAGTCAATCAATAATGAATAATATAATAACTGAGATCAAAAGCACTCTGGAGGGAATCGACAGTAGAATAACTGAGGCAGAAGATAGGATGAGTGAGGTGGAAAATAGAATGATGGAAATAAATGAAGCAGAGAGGAAAAAAGAATTGAAAGTAATGAAGACAACCTCAGAGACCTCTGGGACAATGTTAAATGCCCTAACATTTGAATCATAGGAGTCCCAGAAGAAGAAGACAAAAAGAAAGTCCATGAGAAAATACTACAGGAGATAATAGTTGAAAACTTCCCTAAAGTGGGGAAGGAACTAGCCATCCAAGTCCAAGAAACCCAGAGAGTCCCAAACAGAATAAACCCAAGGTGAAACACTCCAAGACACATATTAATCAAATTAATTAAGATCAAATACAAAAAGCAAATATTAAAAGCAGCAAGGGAAAAACAACAAATAACACACAAGAGGATCCCCATAAGGATAACAGCTGATCTTCCAATAGAAACTCTTCAGGCCAGAAGGGAATGGCAGGACATACTTAAAGTGATGAAAGAGAAAAACCCACAACCCAGATTACTATACCCAGCAAGGATCTCATTCAATAATTAAGGAGAAATCAAAAGTTTTACAGACAAGCAAAAGCTCAGAGAATTCAGCACCACTAAACCAGCTCATCAACAAATGCTAAAAGATCTTCTCTAGACAGGAAACACAGGAAAGGTTTATAAACTCGAACCCAAAACAACAAAGTAAATGGCAATGGGATCATACTTATCAATATTACCTTAAATGTAAATAAGTTGAATGTCCCAACCAAAAGACAAAGACTGGCTGCATGGATACAAAAATAAGACCCTTATATATGCTGTCTGTAAGAGACCCACCTCAAACCAAGGGACACATACAGACTGAAAGTGAGGGGCTAGAGAAAGATATTTCATGCAAATGGAGAACAAAGAAAGCAGGAGTAGCAATACTCATCAGATAAAATAGACTTTGAAATAAAGGCTGTGAAAAGAGACAAACAGGGACACTGCATAATGACAAAAGGATCAATCCAAGAAGATTTAACAATTATAAACATACATGCACCCTACATAACAGCACTGCAATATATAAGGCAAATGCTAACAAGTGTGGAGGGGGAAATTAACAGTAACACAATAATAGTGGGAGACTTTAATACCCACTCACACCTATGGATAGATCAACCAAACAGAAAATTAGCAAGGAAACACAAACTTTAAATGATACAATGGATTAGTTAGACTTAATTGATATCTATATGACATTTCACCCAAGATCAATGAATCTCACCTTTTTCTCAAGGGAACACAGAACATTCTCCAGGATAGATCACATCCTGGGCCATAAATCTAGCCTTGGTAAATTCAATACAACTGAAGTCATTTCAAGCATCTTTTCTGATAACAATGTGCTAAGAATGTCAACCACAGGAAAAAAGAAATTATTAAAGATACAAACATATGGAGGCTAAACAACACACTTCTGAATAACCAAAAAATCAGAGAAGAAATCAAAAAATAAATCAAAACATGCATAGAAACAATTGAAAATGAAAACAGGACAACCCAAAACCTGTGGGATTCAGTGAAAGTAGTGCTAAGAGGAAGGTTCATAGGAGTACAAGCTTACCTCAAGAAACAAGAAAACAATCAAATAAATAACCTAGCTTTATACCTAAAGCAACTAAAAAAAGAAGAAATGAAGAACCCCAGGGTTAGTAGAAGGAAAGAAATCATAAAAATTAGGGCAGAAATAAATGAAAAAGAAACAAAGGAGACTATAGCAAAAATCAACAAAACTAAAAGCTGGTTCTTTGAGAAGATAAATGAAAATGACCAACCATTAGCCAGAGTCATCAAGAAAAAAGGGAGAAGAATCAAATCAACAAAATTAGAAATGAAAATGGAGAAATCACAACAGAAAACACAGAAATACAAAGGATTAAAAGAGACTACTACAGCAGCTAGATGGCAATAAAATGGACAATTTGGGAGGAATAGACAAATTCTTAGAAAAGTATAACCTTCCAAAATTGAACAAGGAAGAAATAGAATCAGACCCATCACAAGCACAGAAATTGAAACTGTAAATAAAAACCTTCCAACAAACAAAAGCCCGGGACCAGATGGCTTCAAAGCTGAATTTTACCAAAAATTTAGAGAAGAGCTAATACCTATCCTACTCAAACTCTTCCAAAAAATTGCAGAGGAAGATAAACTCCCAAATTCATTCTATGAGGCCACCATCACCCTAATACCAAAATCAGAAAAAGATGCCACAAAAAAGAAAACTATAGGCCAATATCACTGATGAACATAGATGCAAAAATCCTCAACAAAATACTAGCCAACAGAATCCAACAACATATTAAAAAAATCATACATCATGACCAAGTGGGCTTTATCCCAGGGATGCAAGGATTCTTCAATATTTGCAAATCAATCATTGTGATACACCACATTAACAAATTGAAAGATAAAAACCATATGATTATCCCAACAAATGCAGAGAAAGCCTTTGACAAAATTCAACATCCATTTATAATAAAAACCCTCCAGAAAGCAGGCATAGAAGGAACATATCTCAATGTAATAAAAGTCATATGTGATAAACCTACAGCAAACATTATCCTCAATGGTGGAAAATTGAAAGCATTTCCCCTAAAGTCAGGAACAAGACAATAATGCCTACTCTCACCACTACTATTCAACATAGTTTTGGAAGTTTTAGTCACAGCAATCAGAGAAGACAAAGAAAAAAGAAAAATCCAGATTGGAAAAGAAGTAAAACTCTCACTGTTTGCAGATGACAAGATCCTCTACATAGAAAACCCTAAAGACTCCACTAGAAAATTACTAGAACTAATCAATGAATATAGTAAAGTTCCAGGATATAAAATTAATACACAGAAATCCCTTGCATTCCTATACACTAACAATGTGAAAACAGAAAGAGAAATTAAGGAAACAATTTCATTCACCATTGCAATGAAAAGAATAAAATAATTAGGAATATATCTACCTAAAGAAACCAAAGACCTATATACAGAAAACAATAAAACACTGATGAAAGAAATCAAAGATGACACAAATGGATGAAGAACTATAACATGTTCATGGATTGGAAGAATCAATATAGTGAAAATGAGTATATTATCCAAAGCAATCTATAGATTTAATGCAATCCCTATCAAGCTATCGACAGTATTTTTCAGAGAACTAGAACAAATAATTTTACAATTTGCATGGAAACATAAAACCTTGAATAGCCAGAGCAATCTTGAAAAAAAAGATGGAACTGAGGAATCAACCTTCCTGACTTCAGACTATACTTCAAATCTAGAGTAATCAAAGCAGTATGGTACTGGCACAAAGACAGAAATATAGATCAATGGAACAAAATAGAAAACCCAGAGATAAACCCATGCACATATAGACAACTTATCTTTGACAAAGGAGGCAAGAATATACAATGGAGAAAAGACAAGTGGTGCTGGGAAAACTGGTCAACCACTTGGAAAAGAATGAAACTAGAACACTTTCTAACACCATACACAAAAATAAACTCAAAATGAATATAATATCCAAACATAAGACCAGAAACTATAAAACTCTTAGAGGAAATCACAGGCAGAACACTCTCTGACATAAATCACAGAAAGATCCTCTATGACCCACCTCCCAGAATATTGGAAATAAAAGAAAAAATAAACAAATGGGACCTAATGAAACTTATAAGCTTTTGCACAATGAAAAAAACTATAAGCAAGGTGAAAAGACAGCCTTCAGAATGGGAGAAAATAATAGCAAATGAAACAACAGACAAAGAATTAATCTCAAAAATATACAAGCAACTCATGAAACTCAATACCAGAAAAATAAATGACCCAGTCAAAAAAATGGGCCAAAGAACTAAACAGACATTTCTCCAAAGAAGACATACAGATGGGTAACAAACACATGAAAAGATGATCAACATCATTTATTATCAGAGAAATGCAAATCAAAACCACAATGAACTACCATCTCACGCCAGTCAGAATGGTTGCTATCAAGAAGTCTACAAACAATAAATGCTACAGAGGGTGTGGAGAAAAGGGAACCCTCTGACACTGTTGGTGGGATGCAAAATAGTACAGCCAGTATGGAGAACAGTGTGGAGATTCCTTAAAAAAAATTGGAAATAGAGCTACCATATGACTCAACAATCCCACTACTGGAAACAAGAATTGAAAGAGACATGTGTACCCCAATGTTCATCGCAATACTGTTCACAATAGCTAGGACATGGAAGCAACCTAGATGTCCATCAGCAGACAAATGGATAAGAAAGCTGTGTTATATATACACAATGGAATATTGCACAGCCATTACAAAGAATGCATTTGAGTCAGTTCTGATGAGGTGGATGAAACTGGAGCCTATTATAAAGAGTGAAGTAAGTCAGAAAGAAAAACACCAATATAGTATATTAACACATATATATGGAATTTAGAAAGATGTTAATACACTGTTACCATGGTAATATACTGTTATGGAATCTCCCCACTGTTCTCCATACTGGCTGTACTAATTTGCATCCCACCAACAGTGTAAGAGGGTTCCCTTTTCTCCACACCCTCTCCAGCATTTATTTATTGTTTGAAATTATCATGTGTTATATGAATCACCCCCCTCTATTGACAGGACCTTTGGAAAGGACTGTGGTCAGAGAGACATGCTGCTTTGGGGAAAAAAAAAAAAACAGATTAGGACATTGGGATGAAAAGCATTGTCTTCAAACTGTTTGCTTAGAACAGTGGTGGCAGATAGCCATTAGGCAGAATTTGCCCTGTAGATACTTTAAAAGTATGAACATTTCACATCACTGTCAAGATTTCTGTTTTTTCTTTAAAAATTCTAATTTTTAGAAGTATAAGCCTTACTATAAAGCACTTCCCAGGTGGCTCAGTGGTAAAGAATCTGACTGCCAATGCAGGAGTTGTTGGTTCAATCCCTGGGTTAGGAAAATCTCCTGGAAAAGGGAATGGCAACCCACTCCAGTATTCTTGCCTGAGAAATTTTATGGGTAGAGGAGTCTGGCAGGCCACAGTCCATAGGGTTGCAAAGAGTCTGACACAACTTAGTGACTAGACAACAACAACAACCACACAAGGCCTATAATTCCACATGAGACCTTGGTTTGGAGGTGAGTGGCATGTGGTATTCTCAGTTATGAGTGATATTCTCAGGCTCCCTTTTGTCTTATACCTGCTTCACATAAATGGTCCTGGGTGGTCTATAGGCATTTGTGTGTATGCCTTCCTATTTAGTACATCAACTCACGTTTTCTCAGTGCATAATATATACTTGTCATTATTTCTTTTTACTGTGTATAGTGATTACAGATTTAATCCTCTAAGAAGTATTTGTGATTGTATAATAAGAGCGGGTTCTTAAAGTCGCAAAAACAGCCATCTTCTCTGGCAAATTAAAATTATCATGATTTTGGGAACTGTATGTGTGTAAACAAATAAATATAAAAACTAAAGTGCCATTTATTTATATTACATTATTTACATTAAGATTGTGCTTGATAGAGTCTACTCAAAACTTAATTTAAAATTTGTGTTTTTCACTCTCTGCTATAATCCAAAGCGGGATACTCCATGACCCACCTCCCAGAATATTGGAAATAAAAACACGAATAAACAAATGGGACCTAATTAAAATTAAAAGCTTTTGCACAACAAAGGAAACTATAAGCAAGGTGAAAAGACAGCCTTCAGAATGGGAGAAAATAATAGCCAATGAAGCAACAGACAAACAATTAATCTCAAAAATATACAAACAACTCCTGCAGCTCCATTCTAGAAAAATAAACAACCCAATTAAAAAGTGGGCCAAAGAACTTAACAGACATTTCTCCAA
>ML664157.1:7824859-7898424 GCA_007570785.1 Antilocapra americana
AAACAGTGTGGAGGTTCCTTAAAAAGCTGCAAATAGACCTGCCATATAACCCAGCAATCCCACTGCTGGGCATATACACCGAGGAAACCAGAATTGAAAGAGCCACGTGTACCCCAATGTTCATCGCTGCATTGTTTACAATAGCCAAGACATGGAAACAACCTAGATGCCCATCAACTGATGAATGGATAAGAAAGCTGTGGTACATATACACAATGGAATATTACTCAGCATTAAAAAAAAATTCATTTGAAGCAATTCTACTCAGATGGACGAAACTGGAGCCCATTATCCAGAGTGAAGTAAGCCAGAAGCAAAAACAACAATACAGTATATTAACGCATATATATGGAATTTAGAAAGACAGTAACGAGAACCCAACATGCGAGACAACAAAAGGAACGCAGATGTTTAGAATAGACTCGTGGACTTTGTGGATGAGGGTAAGGGTGGGATGATATGGGAGAAGGGCACTGAAGCATGTTAATTGTCATGTGTCTAATCAATCGCCAGCCCAGGATTGATGCTCGGGACTGGTGCAGCGAGATTTCCCGGGGGGGGAGGGAGGAGGGAGCGGGGTTCCGGAGGGGAAGCATATGTAAACCCATGGTGATATCATGACAATGTATAGCAAAAACAATTAAATAAATAAATAAATCAAATGACTTCTTTATGTGCTTTCTATATCTATTGCAAATTGCCTTGAAGGCCTGCCAGTTCCACCAGATTAGGCATACAAGCTAACTTGTGGGAATCCCCTCAGATTTGACCTTTTCTTCTGCCCTTTCTGGGCAGGTCAACTATGTTTGGGTGTGACAATGTTTATATCATGACTCATGGATCAGTAGTATTTTGCTTGTTTGTTCAGTTCATATTTTCTCTGTGTAAATCACTTTAGTCTATGGCTTAACAAGTGGGCCTTGGCCTATTATTCTGTACCTCTCTCAAACCCCAACTTGCTTCTAGGCCTGTCCTTTCCTGGATGGACAATGATCCTAATGAAACAAACACATCACTCTCATGCTGCCTTTTTCTTCTCTGTTTTGCTTTGATTTCCCAAGTTGTTGTGTTCCCTTCTGTCCCTGGACCATTTGCTACTGGGATACTCTTTCTTCCACAGTACACCATGCCACTCCAACTTTTTTTCCAAGTTCAGCGTTACAAATAGGGTACTCCAGAACTTACTCTCTGGAAGACTCCATTGCTTCGTCATTTGGGGAAAGTTTTAAGCTCAAAGAAACAGCCACTATGGAAAACAATATGGAGGTTTCTTAAAAAAACTAAAACTAGAACTACCATATGACTCAACAATTCCACTTCTGGGCATATACCCAGAGAAAGCCATAACTCAAAAAATAAATAAATAAATAAATGCAACCCAATGCTCATCGCAGCTGTTTATAGCAGCCAGAACATGGAAGCAAACTAAATGTTCATGACAGATGAATGGATAAAGAAGATGTGGTATGTATATTCAATGGAATAATACTCAGCCATTAAAGGAACAAGGTTGGGTCATTTGTAGAGATGTGGATGGACCTAGAGTCTGTCATACACAGAGAAGTAAGTCAGAAGGAGAAAAACAAATATTGTATATTAATGTATGTATGCCTCCTGAGAAATCTGTATGCAGGTCAAGAAGCAACAGTTAGAACTGGACATGGAACAATAGACTGGTTCCAAATTGAGAAAGGAATATGTCAAGGCTGTATATTGTCACCCTGCTTATTTCACTTCTATGCAGAGTACATCATGAGAAATGCTGGGCTGGATGAAGCATAAGCTGGAATCAACATTGCCATGAGAAATATCAGTAACCTCGGATACGCAAATGGCACCATCCTTATGGCAGAAATCGAAAAGAAGTAAAGAGCTTCTTGATGAAGGTGATGAAAATGAAAGTAGGATGTGAAAAAGTTGGTTTTTAAGCCAACTCAACATTCAGGAAAACTAAGATCATGGCATCTGTTCCCATCACTTCATGGAAAATAGATGGGAAAACAATGGAAACAGTGACAGACTTTATTTTTTGGGCTCCAAAATCACTGCAGATGGTGACTGTAGCCATGAAATTAAAAGATGCTTGCTCATTGGCAGAAAAGCTATGATCAACCTAGACAGCTTGTTAAAAATCAGAAACATTACTTTGCCAACAAAGGTCTGTCTAGTCAAAGCTACAGCTTTTCCAGTAGTCTTGTATGGATGCGAGAGTTGAACTATAAAGAAAGCTGAAGGCCAAATAATTGATGCTTTTGACCTGTGATGTTGGAGAAGACTCTTGAGAGTCCCTTGGACTGCAAGGGGATCCAACCAGTCAATCCTAAAGGAAATCATTCCTGAATAATCATTGGAAGGACTGATGTTGAAGCTGAAACTCCAATACTTTGGCCACCTAATGCAAAGAACTGACTCATTGGAAAAGGTACTGGGAAAGATTGAAGGTGGGAGAAGTGGATGACAGAGGATGAGACAGTTGGATGGCATCACCAACTCAATGAACATGAGTTTGAGTAGGCTCCAGGAGTTGGTGATGGACAGGGAAGACTGGCGTGCTGCAGTCCATGCCTTCAGAGTCAGACACGACTGAGCAACTGAACTGAGCTGAACTGAATGCATATATGTAGAATCTTGAAAAACGGTATGGGTGAACCTATTTGCAAGGCAAAAATGAAGGCACAGATGTAGAGAACAGACATCTGTTAAAGGAAGTGGGAGGAATTGGGAGATTGGGATGTATGTATGTGTATTTCTATGTGTAAAACAGCTGCTGAGAACTTGTTATTTGGCACAGAGAGTTCAGCTCAGTGCTCCTTGATGACCTAAAGGGGTGGGATGGTGGATGGTGGTGGGAAGGAACTCCAGGAGGGAGGGGATATATGTATACATATAGCTGACTCATTTCATTGTACAGCAGAAACACAACATTGTAAAGCACCTATACTCCAATAAAAATGAATAATATTTTTAAAAGCCTTTGTTAAAGCCTCAGTTCACCCAAATACTAGCAATACAGCTATGGGATATTGAGCAAAAATCTTAGTTTTACCATTATAATGTGGTGATAATTACACAAACTTATTAAGAAGAGTCACTGAAATGATGCAGGTAACATCCTTAGTACTAATACCTGTACACAGTGAAGGTTCAACTTGTAACTCTGAGCCTTGCTTTACTTAACAAACTTCTCAAATACTGACTGGATGCTCCTGTATGGGACCTGTGTGCTGACACTCAGTGTGCTCAGTTTGCTGCAATTCACATTGTAAAGGTCAGCTTGATTTTGACATTTATAGCATCACTGTGGAACCATTGCTTAGTTTTAATATTAGTGGAATTCTTTGTGCTATTTTGGGGCTTCAAAGAGGGCATTTATTTAAATAGACATTCTTTTCCTCATCTTTCCTAAAGTCCTTCCCAAATTAGTTTTCTATTTTTAAAACACTATTTTGAAACTTTCCCCTGAATATAAGTGTCAACTTTGCTTTTAGTAAAATATGATACTAAAAACTATCTGGGGGGGTCAAGAATACAACACAGTATTAGTCATTTTGTTTACTAAAGATAAATGACCAAAAGTTGATTTTTTTTAAATTCCTTAAAGTTCTACATCAGTTAAATCTCATGATTCAATCAAATACTTTGTCTTCCTAGCTACAATGTGATGATTTAATTTCTAGTTAGTGAGTACTAATTTGTTAATTCTTTCATTGCTTCTCAGGTGACAAAAATCTAATGTGATTTCCCCCTCACCACTGCCTTTTCCCTGAACAGGCAATAATCAATTGACCCATTTCTGGCATTCCAGCCTATGTCAATATGTCCTAGTGAAAGACAACCCATTTATGGATCTCAGAATGTCAGAAGATGATGAATGGCTTTGGATATTTTGAACACTGTATACTGAACACACTATAAAATAGTTGACATTTTAAGCCAAACTATTTTCTGAAAACAGGTTATGGCTAAAATATTTCATAGTGCAAATCAGCTTTGATTCTCTAAAAACTGCAAAGAATTGTAAGTGCTGATGAGAACAAGTTCTTTTCTTTTAAATGACAGGCACATGAGTAATTCAGTTTTATTTCAAGATTACTGGTCAGTCTATGCCTTTCACTGACATTAATCTTACTGTAAACTGAGATCATTTAAATTGGTCTTTCAGTTGACTGACTGACATTAAAAGTCACCAATTTGGAGATTTAATCAAGTAAAAACTGAAAGTCTTTTCTCTGGGTTGCATCACCTAGTGTAGCAAACTGTTTGCTGATCATTGAGTTCACACTGCCCTACGTTCATAGGCTTTCTTAACTCCTTTTTTCCTGAAATCTGTGTTTCCTTCACTTTTCTTTGTTACTGTTTTTCTCCATCACCTTGTGCAGAGAAGGTGAGAATGAACTCTATTGTGTGCTTTTGTTGCCATGGTGAAGAAAAATAGCACAATTCCACAGTTAATAAAGAGTATCAGGGTGAGGAAGATATTTCTTTTAAGCTTGCATTATTTTCATTTCATTACAGTGAAACTAAGGAGCATTGACAGGCCTGTCGAAGCAAAATCTTATGTTAGATGTAGTTCATAATGTCATGCTATTCACTCAGAATATAGTACTTTCCTTTGAGAAATTATTTAAAATGCTTGCACTGAAGGAATGTTTTAAAAGGGGCTTCATGCGGTCCTATATTTTCTAGCTAAAAAGGAACTGACATTCTACAGATTTCCATTTTGAAAACTGAACAGTCACAGAGAAACATTGTTGCAAAGGACCTTATTAATTCAAGCTTTGAAAAAGTGGTTTGTGGCTTTTCTAAAGGAAAATGTCTTCATCTAGCTATCCCCTCCAAACTTGGGTATGGAAAGCACAAAGATCCTTCACTTCATGACAAGTACAAAGGGTAAAGAATTTTTAGTAGTTTATTTGATTCTGATCAGAAAAATCTCTCCTCCCATCCTTTCTATCCCTACCCCTTCCCTTTCTCATCCTGACTCTCTTACTCAACCTCTCTTCACATGCTCATAATATTTCAGAAGAGCAAAATGTGTCAGGGATTCTTTCTGGGAGAGAGGGGAGCAGCTAAGATCCAAGAGTGGAGCTGAAGGTCTTTGCCCCATGATTTTTTTAGCTGTTAGGAAGCAGGCAACTGAAATTGGGTAGTGTAATTCAGACTACCACAGCTGAATATTCTGTAAGAGCTCACAGCAACCTTATAGCCTTCCATAAAAGTGGAAGTGAATGGAAAGCTTTCTTAATTGCAATTTTCCCCCTACTTATCCAGGTCTAGTTGGCTATAATAAAATGCACTCTGATTAGCAGTCAATAGTTTGAACAGAAAAAGACTATAAAAATAGTCTTTAAAAACCTAGGATGAAGAGAAGTGAGAATGTTTGAAGATAACAAATTTCAAACTTTTCATCCCATTGTCAGGATACCAAGTCCTTTGTGAACTCTGAAATTGTTAAAACTGCAAATAAAGTGTTAATAGAAGTACAGGTGAAGGGTCTTATGTTGAAGTCTGCTGATTGCAAACACAAAGATGTGTTATGTAATAACTTTTCTGTTTCAGTGGGGCTCAAATAATAGAAAAAAGTGAAAAAAAAAGGAAATTGAATACAAGAGGGTTTCTTCAGAGGAAGGAAAATTAACCTTTTAATGTAAATAACAGGCATTTTGCCAAAAAATGATTTTAGAATAGGCATGATTGAGATGGGTGTGTGCAAAGTGCAAGAACTGATCATTGTAGAACACTTACACTGTGGTATGCATTTTGCTTTATATACTTTATTTCATGTAATCCTTGTGTGTATGAGCCCAAGGAGCTGAGTAGCAAGGCATATACATTTTTACAAATTAGGAGAGAAGTCATTTTCTCAAACTCCTAGAATATGTCAGTTCTACAAGATCCTATAACTTACTGACTGCTTCTTGCCAATAAGAGAAACAACAGTTTCTAGTATTTTGGAAAGGGAGACAGTGGAAAAAGAAATTGCAGAGAGAGCATATTCATGAATTTTGTCTGGTTAGTTCAATTTTATCATTTTTTTTTTTAAACAAAATAGATGCTTTGATGGTCACATAACCAGGGAATTTTATTTTTTCAGTTGTATGTTCCAAGTGTTTATTACAATCACCCTCCAAATCTCAAAACATCTCATCTATTTCATTACAACCTATTGACTGTAATTTTCCATTTTATGACCACATATATTTGTATCCTAATGGGTAGAAATCCACTCTAAATCTGAGTAATTTTAAAGATCACATCAAACTTAAAGAGAGAAAAGACTTACTTTAAGGCACAGAGGAAATAGAAGACATGGACAATGAATCTTAAATATATATTGGGTTGGCCAAGTGCTCATTTGGATTTCTCTGTAAGATGTTATGGAAAAACCTAAATAAACCTTTTGCCCAACCCAATAAAATTTAAATGTTGAGCCTGGTAAAACTAATGTATATATAAGCATTTGAAACTCATATAATGAAGCACAATGCAAATATAAGTCAATATAGATTGTTTTGCCCATAAGGCCCAAGAATCCAGACTGATGTTATGCCCAAGGCTAAAGACAATGACTACTGGATTCTGCAAGAGCAAACTGCTTATAGAGTGTACGATTTTGACTACAGTTACAAGGTTAATAGCTTTTAGTGAACTTTGTTTCACAAATAGTTTAGTTTTAATTGCATGGTATTTTAACCATTCCAAAAACCATATGATCATTTCAACAGATCCAGAAAAACTTTTGATAAAACTCAACATCTATTTATGATAAAAGAAAAAATCCTCTCAAGAAAATGGTCATAGAGGTAACATACCTCAAAATTAAGAAGTCTGTGAAAAACTCACAGCTAATATCATATCCAATGGTGAAAACCTGAAAGCATTTGTTATAAGATTTGAGACAAAACAAAAGTGCCCACTCTAGCCATTGATATTCAGCACAGTATTGGAAGTCCTAATCATAGCAATCAGAGAAGAAACATAGATAAAAGAAACCTAAATTGGAAAGAAGAAGTAAAACTGTCACTGTTTGCAAATGACATGATACTATACACTGAAAATCCTAAAGATGCCATCAGAAAAACTACAAGATCGCATCAATGAATGTGTTAAAATTGCAGGATAAAAAAAATAATACACAGAAATCAGTTGCATTTCTATATACTAACAACAAACCATCAGAAAGAAAAATTAAGGAAACAATCTCATTTAGCACATCAAAAAGAATATCTAGGAATAAACCTAGTTAAGGAAGTAAAAGATCTGTACTCAGAAAACTATAAGAAACTGATGAAAGAAATGGAAGATGACTAACACAGATAGAAAGATAATATTATGTTGTTGGATTGGAAGAATTTATATTGTTAAAATGACCATGAATTCAGATTATGAACTCCTTATTGTCAAATTCACACTTAAATTGAAGAAAGTATGGAAAACCACTAGACCATTCAGGTATGACCTAAATCAAATTTCTTATGATTATATAGTGGAAGTGACAAATAGATTCATGGGATTCAATCTGATAGACAGAGTGCCTGAAGAAAGTCCAAGTGCCAATAGATGGAGGTTCATGACATTGTACAGGAGACAGGGGTCAAGACCATTCCCAAGAAAAAGAAATGCAAAAAGGCAAAATGGTTGTCTGAGGAGGTCTTACAAATACTGAGAAAAGAAGTCAAAGGCAAAGGAGAAAAGGAAAGATATATCCATTTGAATGCAGAGTTCCAAAGAATAGCAAGGAGAGATAAGAAGGCCTTCCTCATGGATCAGTGCAAAGAAATAGAGGAAAACAATAGAATGAGAAAGACTAATGTTCTCTTCAGGAAAATTAGAGATATCAAGGGAAAATTTCATGCAAAGATGGGTACAATAAAGGACAGAAATGGTATGAAACTAACAGAAGCAGAAGATATTAAGAAGAGGTGGAAAAAATACACAGAAGAACTGTACAAAAAAGATATTCATGACCCAGATAACCAGAATGGTGTGATCACTCACCTAGAGCCAGACATCCTGGAATGTGAAGTCAAGAGGGCTGCAAACAAAGCTAGTGGAGGTTATGGAATTCCAGTTGCGCTATGTCAAATCCTAAAAGATGATGCTGTGAAAGTGCTCCACTTATCTCAGCAAATTTGGAAAACTCAGCAGTGGCCACCAGACTGGAAAAAGGTCATTTTAATTCCAATCCCAAAGAAAGGCAATGACAAAGAATGCTCAGACTACAACACAATTGCACTCATCTCACATGCTAGTAAAATAATGCTCAAAATTGTCCAAGCCAGGCTTCAACAGTATGTGAATTCTGAACTTTCAGATGTTCAAGCTGGATTTAGAAAAGGCAGAGGTACCAGAGATCAAATTCCCAACATCTGTTAGATCATTGAAAGCAAGAGAGTTTCAGAAAAACATCTATTTCTGCTTTACTGACTATGCCAAAGCCTTTGACTGTGTGGATCACCATAAACTCTAGAAAATTTTGAAAGAGATGGGAATACCAGACCACCTGACCTGCCTCTTGAGAAACCTGTATGCAGATCATGAAGAAACAGTTAGAATTGGACGTGGAACAACAGACTGATGTCAAATAGGGAAAGGAATACGTCAAGGCTGTATATTGTCATCCTGCTTATTTATCTTATATGTAAAGTACATCATGAGAAACGCTGGGCTGGATGAAGCACAAGCTGGAACCAAGATTGCCAGGAGAAATATCAATAACCTCATATACGCAGATGATACCACCCTTATGGCAGAAAAAAGAAGTAAAGAGCCTCTTGATGAAAGTGAAAAAGTTGGCTTAAAGTTAAACATTCAGAAAACTAAAATCAAGGCATCTGGTCCCAACACTTCATGGCAAATAGATGGGGAAACAGTGGAAACAGTGGCAAACTTTATTTTTCTCTGCTCCAAAATCACTGCAGATGGTGACTGCAGTCATGAAATTCAAAGATGTTTACTCCTTGGAAGAAAAGTTATGACCAAACTTATATAGCATATTAAAAAGCAGAGACATTACTTTGCTAACAAAGGTTAGTCTAGTCAAAGCCATGGTTTTTCCAGTAGTCATGTATGGATGTGAGAGCTGGACTATAAAGAAAGCTGAGCACTGAAGAATTGATGCTTTTGACCTGTGATGTTGGAGAAGACTCTTGAGAGTCCCTTGGACTGCAAAGACATTCAACCAGTCCATCCTAAAGGAAATCAGTCCTGAATATCCATTGGAAGGACTGATGACAAAGCGGAAACTCCAATACTGTGACCACCTGATGCAACAAACTCAAACTAACTCATTGGAAAAGACCCTGATGCTGAGAAAGATTAAAGGCAGGAGGAGAAAGGAAAGACAGACGATGAGATGGTTGGATGGCATTACTGACTCAGTGGACATGCATTAGTGTAAACTCCAGGAGCTGATGATGGACAGGGAGGCCTGGCATGCTGCAGTCCACAGGGTTGCAGAGTCAGACATGACTGAGCTGAAAATGACTGTACTATCCAGAGGTAATCTACAGATTCAATGCAATCTTTATTAAATTACCAATAGCATTTTTCATAGAACTAGAACAAATAATTAAAAAAAAATTGTATGAAAACACAAAATATCCTAAAGAGCCAAAACAATCTTTTGTGAAAGAAGAATGAAGCTGGAGGAATCAGGCTCTCTGACTTCAGACAATATTACAAAGCTACAGTCATCAAAACAATACCATACTGGCACAAAATAGACATATAGATCAATGGAACAAGAGAGAAAGCCTAGAAATAGACCTGTGCACTTATTGTCAATTAATCTACAATAAAGGAGGCAAGGAGATAGAATGGAGAAAGACGATCTCTTCAGTAGTGATGCTGGGGAAACTGGACAGCTACATATAGATGAGGTTAGGACATTCTCTAATACCATACTCAAAAGTAAACTTAAAATGGATTAAATATGATACCTAAATATAAGACCAGAAACCATAAAATTCTAGTGAAAAACATAGGCAGAACTCTCTGATTTAAATTGTAGTGAAATCTTTTTGGATCAGTCTCCTGTAACTAAGGAAATATAGGCAAAAATAAGCAAATGGGGTCTCATTAAACTGAAAAGCATTTGCACAGCAAAGGAAATCACTGACAAAACAAAAAGACAATCTACTGAGTGGGAAAAAAAATACTACATGACCAAAATGTTCATTCAGGCTTTCCATAGGCTGTTATGGGAAAATCCAGATGAACATTTTGGCCAATCCAATATTTGCAAATGACATAATCGATAAGGGCTTCCCAGATAGCTCGGTTGGTAAGAATCAACTTGCAATGCACAAGATCCCGATTCGATCCCTGGATTGGGAAGATCCCCTGGAGAAGGGTTGTATTCTGGCCTGGAGAATTCCATGGACTGTATAGTTGATGGGGTTCCAAAGAATTGGACATGACTGAGCAACTTTCACTTAGCTTACCTTATCCAACATACATAAATTACACATACAACCCAGCATCATAAAAACAAGCAATCCAATTAAAAAATGAGCAGAAGAATTGAATAGATACTTTTCCAAAGAGGAAATGCAGATAACCAATAACCACATAAAAAGATGCTCAACATTGTTAATCATCAGGGAAATGCAAATCACCCAGAGGGATGAAATCAGGAGGGAGGTGGGAGGGGGCATTCTGGAAGGGGAACAGATGTATACCCATGGTGGACTCATGTCAATGTATGGCAAAACCAACACGATAATGTAAAGAAAAATAAATAAAGATAGATCAGGGAATGAAAATAAATTCACTGTTAGAATACTTTATATAATACAATAAAAAATCATATTACTATAAAAAAATCCCAATGAGATTTCACCTCACACCTCAGGTTGACTATCATCAAAAAGAATACAAATAACAAATATTTTGGAAGGTGTGGGAAAAAAAGGATCCCTTGTACACTGTTGGTGGGAATGTAAATTGCTGCAGTCACTGTGGAAAACAGAATGGAAGTTTTTCCTAAAACCAAAACTAGACCTATCATGATTCAGCAATTCCACTCCTAGGTATATAAAACACTAACTCAAAAATATGCATGTACCCCTATGTTTATAGCAGCATTATTTACAATAGCCAAGATACAGAAGTAACTTATGTGTCCATCAACAGATGAGTGGATAAAGAAGATGTGGTATATATATACACAATAGGATATCACTCAACTACAAAAAAGAACAAACTTTTGTCATTTGCAGCAATATGGAGGACCTTGGGAAATATTAAGTGAACTATATCAGACAGAGAAAAATAAATACTGTATGATATTACTTACATGTGGAGTCTAAAAAATATATAATAAATTAGTGAATATAACAAAAATGTGGACTCCCATATATAGAGAACTAGTGAAGAGAGGGAAGTGCAGAAGGGCATTATAGGTGTAGGAGATTAAGAGATACAGTCTGTTTTGTAGAATATTAAGTGTAAAATAAGCTAGAGGATATACTGTACAATGTGAAATATAGACAATATTCCACAATATCTGTAAGTGGAGTATAATGTTAAAAATTATGAATCAATATATATTGTATACCTGTAACTTCTACAATATTATACATCAATTATACTTCAAGTAAAAAAATAGAAGTAGCCTATTTTTTTTTTTTCCCCTTTGGAAACTGCTAGATTCAGAATGAAATTACATTCCAGAATAAATGCAAGCAACGGCTCATCACAAGTTTTATATCCAAATTCTAAAGCATTTTCATAATAATGAATTCCTTCATTCACTTATTCTTTTATTAAACATATAAGCATGCTGCGAGACATAGGGTGGGGAACAGAGCATGTAGTACTGTGTTCACATTTTGATACTAAACATCAAGAGATCATAGAGTCAAAGACAACACCACAAAATTTTAGATTAGAATTTTTTAAAGTGTTTTCTCAAAGCACTAATCTTGTTTCCTTAAAGCCCTAAAGGGCTTTGTGGTGAAACTCATTTGGCTAACACTGTAATGCATTTTATTGTGCCTTCTTAGAAATTCACAGTGCACTCTAATGTAGTGAAAGAAAATTCTACAGGGAAGAAGTCCCTTTAACTTTGTCAGCCTACCCGCGCCCCCCCACCCGACACTTTTTTGAAAAATTCTGTTGTTGTGGAACAGCCTAAAGAAGACTTCAGCTCAGAAAGAGGTCTATTGAGACATACTAATTCAGCAGGTCAAAGGTGTGATAAAGATGGACAAGCAGATGCTAGACTCTGGGATAGCTAGCAGAAGAGCAGAAAAATCTTGCAAATATATCCTAATTCTGCTGCTGAGAGATCAAGTTATTTGAAACAAAATCAGCCTGGTAAATAACATTGCTATATTTGCTCTGAAGCTATAAAAACTCCGTCTTTCTCCTCCATTCTTTCCTGTCCAGAAAGGATTCAAGGCAAGTGCCAGTTAGGGGGTGGGGACTGCCCTAAGGGGCAGTGGTAGAGTTAGATGTACAGGGAGCTAGTTTGTTTTGTTATTTATTTGCAAGGTGGTGTCAACTCTTTTGTGACCTCATGGGCTGCAGTCCGCCAGGCTCCTCTGTCCATGGAATTTCCCAGACAAGAAGACTGGAGTGGGTTGTGATTTCCTTCTCCTGGGGATCTTCCTGCCCCAGGGATCAAACCCATGTCTCCTGCACCACAGGCAAATTCTTTAAGTAATTTTTTCAGGTGAAGTCTGAATAGGAAAAATTTCAGATTTTCCATATCTGAGACATTATTTTACCTTCACAATTGAAGAATAATTAGGCTGAGGATAGAATTCTAGATTCAAAGCAATTTTCCTACAAAACATTGAATATGCTGCCACATTATTTTCTAGCATCTGATGTTAATGATGAAAAAATATGAAACTCTGATTTCACTTTGTTTCTTTATTTTTTAGTTGTTATTCCCTCCAAAACTTAGAATTTTGTGGGGTTTCTCCATCTAATGCTTATATCTTTTTTCTTTTTACTATGTATATTATTTATTTTCATTTTCTCTCTTTTATCTTGATAAATTTCACCAGGGATTTATTTCATTATCTTAAAAGAAAAAGCTTTCAAATTTTAAATAGGTCCCATTTGTTTATTTTTGTTTTTATTTTCATTACTCAAGGAGGTGCCTCAAAAAGATACTGCTATGACTTATGTCAGAGAGTGGTCTGCCTATGTTCTAAGAGTTTTATAGTATCTGATCTTATATTTAAGTCTTTAATCCATTTTGAGTTTATTTTTTTACATGGTGTTAGTGTTCTCATTTCATTCTTTTACATGTAGCTGTTCAGTATTCCCAGCACCACTTATTGAAGAGACTGTCTTTTCTCCACTGTATATTCTTGCCTTTGTCATAGATTAAAACTTGACTGTAGGTGCATGAGTTTATCTGTGAACTTTCTATCCTATTCCATTGACTCATATTTCTGTTTTTGTGCCTGTACCATACTGTTTTGATGACGTAGCTTTGTAGTGTATTGTGAAGTCAGGGAGCTGATTCCTTCAGCTCTCTTATTCTTTCTCAAAATTGCTTTGGTTATTCAGTGTCTTTTGTATTTCCAAACAAATTGTAAGAATTTTTTTTCTAATTCTGTGGAAAAAAAAAAAATCTTTATCACAGCAAAGGACCATAAACAAGAAAAAGTCCACAGAATGGGAGAAAATACTTGTACATGAAGTAACCGTCAAGGAATTAGTCTCCAAAACATACAAATAGTTCATGTAGCTCAATACTTAAAAAACCAAATTAGAAAAAAATCCCAGTAAGATCTAGAGATTGTCATACTGAGTGAAGTCAGAGGAAGACAAATATCATGTGGTATCTCTTACATGTGAAATCTTAGAAAAGAAAAAAAAAAGAGAGAGTACAAATGAATTTCTTTACAAAACAGAAAAAGAGATACAGATGTAGGAAACAAACTAAATGGTTACCAAGGGGGAAAGTTGGGGGAGGGATAAATTGGGAAATTAGGGTTGACATACATACTACTATATTTTAAATAGTAAGGACCTACTGTATAGGATGGGGTGCTCTACTGAATACTCTATAATGACCTATAAGGGAAAAGAATCTATAAAAGAGTGGATATATGTATAAGTGATTCATTTTGCTGTACAGCAAAAACTAACACAGCATTGTAAATCAACTATACGTGATTTACCTTCCCCACATTCTCAAGTGACTGCAGAATGCTGCAAGCCTCGCAGTGGGTAGCAACTGGTTGGATCTATTCCTGCTCACCTGAGCCTAGGGGAGGGTTGGGCTGAAAGCTCCAAAAAGGTAATAAAAATATGGAAAGAGATATGCAATATCATTAATATTCATAGAAATAAAAATTGATTTAATAATGAGTTCTTATTATACAGCTATTAGACTGGCAAAATCTGGGCAGTGCCAAGAGTTGACAAGAATGGGGAGAGACAGGAAACCTCACTCACTGATGATCAGAATACAGACTAGGATGTCCTTCTGGAGATCAATGTGACACTGTGCAAATGAAGCACATCTGTACCTGTGATCCAGCAACTCTAATTCTGGGTATATAAATCTCTCCCCTCCCCTTTTATAGATAAATAGATGACAGAGAGGAGAAAAGAAAAGAGGAGAGAGAATTCATATAGAATATGTATGAGGATCTTCATTATATGGATATGTGTGAAGGAGGACAGACAAAATTTAGGGAAATAATTTGATAAAATACGGTAGACACATTGATAAAAACACATATTAAATAGAAGAGAATGTTACCATAGTTGTTGGTGCAAATGGATCTGGAAATGAACAAGAGGGAATGCACTAAAAAAAAAAAAAACTTTAATTTTTGTAACTCTCTCTATATTCTCTGTCTCACAGTCTCAGAGCTTAATTATCATTGAATTCTGCAATTATCTTCTCTGTCTTTCATTTCCTCATTATTTGGGCTTATTCTCTTGCTTTTTCTAACTTCTTAAGATGAAATTAGCTTGTTTTCAATATTTGTTTTCTCAAATAAGCTTTCAAAGCTCCCTTCTTTCAAAGCTCACAAAATTGTTTATTTTGAGACTAACTGGCTTATAATTCTTGGCTATTAAGTATTTTATATATTATGCATCAAAATAGGCAAAATTATAAACTTTGCTAGAAATTGTGCAAAAGAATGTCTGAAGATCAAGAAAAACACAAAGGAAGAGTAAATTATTAAACTGGACTATCAAGAGAACTTCTCCCAGAAAGAACTGATAACAAATGAAAAGATGAACAATATGAGATAAACTTTAAGTGATAAAATCCACTGTTTGATTCTTTCAGATGATCTCAGTCCTGTATTTTCATGCACAACTGGTGAGTAACCAGTTGTGCATGGGACCACTATGGTTGCCAATCTGAAACATAATCTGGAAATAATTTTTGAAACTGCATTTGGCGGCAATTAATGACCAGGTGTGACTGTGAGCCTCCAAGTTGATTCTAAGTGACTCCTTCCTCCTGGTATTTACACCTTGTAAAATTCCCACCCATACTGTACCGGGTAAGGTAACCAACCTTCCTTGTATGCTTGGGACTTACCCATTTTTAAGCCAGAAAATCACATTTTAAAATCTGAGAAATCCTTCAGCCCAAGGCAAAGCAGGTTCTCCTTGTACCATGGTTGGTCTCTATGATCAGTAGAATGTGGCAACAGTGATGGTCCATTACGTTACAAAGACTGTGGCTTCCATCTGGGACACTGTCCCATGGCTCGCTCACTCTYAGGCYACTTCTCATTCTGCAGGAACACAGCTGCCTCTGTAATCGGCCCTGTGGAGAGGCCCATGTGGCAAGAAACTGAGACTGCTGGACATGTGAGTGAACCTGGAAATGAGTCCTTCCTCAGTTGAGATTTTTAACTGCTACCCTAGCTTAGAGCAGTACGGCCCTTCACAGGGATCCTGAGCCATAGCCAACCAGCTAATCCGCTACCAGGTTCAGCCCCTTCCTCACAACTTCTGTGAACAGTAAATGAGTTAAAGTGTAAAACACCAAAGTGCTTGACTCATACTACATATTATATAGGCATCTGCTACTATTAAAAAGTCAAGTTGCAACACTCTAAGTACATACAGGATCAAGTTGAAGAAAATATAAAGAACTCTTAACAAGAACTACTCTCTAACAGTAGTTTGAGAAAAACCACTAACTTACATATAGGTAAAAAAACATATCAACAGTATAAACAGAAGAAAATGGTATATAATCATACACACAAACTAGAACAATAAGAAATTTAAATTTAGAAGTTTTCAAAATGGCAATAAAAATGATTTATGTTATCAAACATCAAAAATATTGAGAAATGTTAGTAGGACTATAAGTGTATGAAATATAAATGGCAATTAGACAGCATCTGTTAAAGGATTAAATTGCCTTCCATTACTCCAAACAATGCCACCTGTAGAAATTGATCTTGTAAAAATGTGTCCACCTGAGCACAAAGATGTATATGCAAAGGTGTTTTCTATGGCATTGTTTATTACATAAAAATAATGTAAAAGTCCTAAGTATGCACCCCATGTAAGGGGTTTAATAATTTATTTTTTATCCACTCTATAAAAATGATGCAAGTATTATAAAAGAATGAGGTAATCCTATACAGACTAAAAGAAAGTGAAAGCATTAGTTGCTCAGTCATGTCTGACTCTGCAACCCCATGGACTGCAGCCTACCAGTCTTCTCTGTCCATGGAATTCTCCAGGCAAGAATACTGGAGTGGGTTGCCATTTCCTTCTCCAGGAGATCTTCCCAACCCAGGGATCTAATCCCGGTCTCCTGCATTGCTGGTGGATTCTGAGCCACCAAGAAATGCACAGAAAGCTAACAGGGTGTCTGTCTCCCCAAACTTGGCACTACTTATTGCTGGAAATTGTAGAAGGAGTGTGAGGGGAATGGTTATTTAATGTGGGTGGGAGGGGTAGTGATTTAAGTAAAAAAATAACAACAACAACAAAAAAGGACAGAAAAACAAATAATAAGACACGATTTTTTTCTTTCTATGAGATTATAGTCTAGAATGGACAATAAAACAAGTTACAAAAATATAAATGCAAGCATCCATCTATATTAAGATCTATGCCTATCAATTTACACTTGAACTTAGCCAAAAGGCTGAGAAGCAATGTATACCTATCAATTCTGGACTAGTATGAGGATCAAATGAAGCAATACATACAAAATGCTTGGCACATGGTAAGTCCTCTAAAATATTTGCATATGTATATTATTGTGAAGTACAAAAACCACAATAAATGCTACTGACTAGGAACTGACATTTTTCTCGTTAGCATTAGTACAGTTCCAGAGCACTTAACCATATCTGTGGAGAAGGCAATGGCACCCACAGTACTCTTGCCTGGAAAATCCCATGGACGGAGGAGCCTGGTAGGCTGCAGTCCATGGGATCACTACAAGTCTGATATGACTGAACGACTCCACTTTCACTTTTCGCTTTCGTGTGTTGGAGGAGGAAATGGCAACCTACTCCAGCGTTCTTGCCTGGAGAATCCCAGAGACCGAGGAGCCTGGTGGGTTTCTGTCTATGGGGTTACACAGAGTCAGACATGACTGAAGTGACTTAGCAGCAGCAGTAATCATATCTGACATCTTCCTTGTTCATATGTTTACTTCCATATGGTCTGCTAAGGGTTTTGCCCTATATTATTTGGAAGAGAACATAACACACAGTATATTCAATGATTTGGAAGAGAACATAACACACACACATAACAATTTGTTGAATCGTTATTTCTTTCTGTCAGTGCTTATCTTTTGTATTTATTAAAGTATTTCCCACTGTGCTAAATGCTTGGAGGGTAATCCCTAACTACATCCAGCAAACATTTCAAAGCAAACTTTCATTAGTATCTTGACTTACTAAAAACTTTTGACGAAGTTCGTCAATTATCAAAAGTAAGCTTCATGAGTTATTTTGCTGAAACAAAGAAATGAATGTTTTAAATAGAAGTAGAATTGTTCTTTTTGTGAAGTTCTTTCCAAATAAGAATGAATACAATGAAACTTTATTTGGTCTCCAGAATCCCAGAGCAGCACCTGTACTTGCCAAATACAAGAAGGCATCAGTGAGGAAAAGACACTTGTCTTCAACTTTCCAATATAAGTTACTTAGACCAGAAGTGAAGTGAAGTGAAAGTTGCTCAGTAGTGTCCAACTTTTTGCGACCCCATGGACTGTAGCCTTCCAGGCTTCTCTATTCATGGAATTCTCCAGGCCAGTATACTAGAGTGGGTAGCCATTCCCTTCTCCAGGGTATCTTTCCAAGCCAGGGATTGAACACAAGTCTCCTGCATTGCAGGCAGATTCTTTACCACCTGAGCCACCAGGGAAGCACCAGAAAATGTGTAAATACTAGTTGGCAATACTGGTTTAAACAAATGTCAAAAGATTTTACTTTTCCCTCCTCTTGGAAAAAAAATCTCGTTAAGGTAAGCTTTGTGAAAGAAGGACAAATCTCTTAAGCAAAAGTCTTCTAAAATTTAATTTCCTCTTGGAAAAAAAGTATGAAAATCCCACTTGAAAATAGGTGAGATTCTAGACAATATCATTGGTTGTGGGTCATAAGCTCTTTGGGATCATTGATGGCAAAGTCTTGAGTTTGCAATTACATAGATAGAAAAGACAGCCTGATGTCACACATGTGTCATTTGTCCGCTTTTCTTTTGGTATTGTACATTTCTCTTTTTCTCATTAACTGGTAAGGACTCTATATATTATGCTACTCATTCCTTACCTATTATGTTGTAAATGCTTTTTAACAAATTTGTTTTGTGTCCTGTATAATCTATATATGATATATTTCTTGTCCATATAGTGTTTTAATTTTTAGGTAATAAAACTATGTTAATTGTTGTTGCTATTGTTATGATTTATGGATGGAGTTTCATGTTGAGAAAGACCATTTCAAACACAATAATTAAAGTAATAAGCAGTATTTCCTTCTACTGATTTTATTGTTTTGTTACTGTAATTTTATCATTACATATTTGATAAATCTAAAATTTACTTTGGTGTATAGTGTGAGGTGGCTTCTCAGGTGGCTCAGCGGTAAAGTGGTAAAAGAATAAGCCAATGCAGGAGACGCAGGAGACACAGGTTCAATCCCTGGGATGGAAAGATTCCCTGGAGGAGGAAATGGCAAGCCACTCCAGTATTCTTGTCTGGAGAATCTCAAGGACAGAGGAGCTTGGCAGGCTACAATCTATGGGATTGCAAAGAGTCAGACATGACTGAGAATGCACGTACCTTGTGTGAGGCCATAATCAAATGTTTTCAAAATGATCTCTTTGTCAAGCATACTATGTTAATACTTGTTGTTCTTCATTATTCATATGTTCATCCCATTGTTCTTCACTTTCATAATTCTCCTGCCTATGTTTTAACATTTTTCCGGATGGGTTTTTTAGTCACTTTAAAAATATTTATATGAATATATTCTTATTGTAAATATTTAAAACAGAATATGGAGTAAAATAAGATAATTTCATCTTACTACTTCTTGCATCTACTCTTCTTCCCAAAAATAATGGTGGCTGACACTTTTGAATGTATGTGTCTAGAATATTCTCTATTCATTTACCTAACTGTAACAGACAGTCCCTAATTTACAATGATTTGACTTAATGATGTTTTGACTTTATGATGATGTGAAACAACACATATTCAGGAGAAGCTGTACTTCACATTTCTAATGTTACACACAGTATGACCTCTTCTCACTCTGGGCAGCAGCAGTGAGATGAGCTGCAACTTCCCAGTCAGCCAAATGATCATGAGGGTGAACAACTAACACACTTAATGATCAATCCATACCCATACAACCACTGTGTTTTTCATTTTTAGTACAGTATTCAATAAGTAACATGAGAATGAAATATTTGAAAACAAAGCAACCAACAATGGATTAATCTCCAAAATATACAAACAGTTCATGTAGCTCAAAATCAAAAAAGCAAACAGCCCAAACAAAAAATGGGTGGAAGATCTAAATAGACATTCCTCAAGAGAAGACATACAGATGGCAAACAACTACATGAAAATATGCTCATCATCACTAATTATTAGAGAAATGCAAATCAAAATCACAATGAGGCTATCACTTCACACCAGTAAGAATGGCTATCATCAAAAATCTACAGATAAAGCTGGAAAGGGAGAAAAGGGAAACTACTACACTGTTGATAGGAATGTAGATTGGTTCAGCCATTATGGAAAAAATTATAGAAATTCCTCAAAAAATAAGAAATAGAGCTACTATATAACCCAGCCTGAGTATATATCTGGGAAAAAAATGAAAACTCTAGAAAAGATACATGCATCCCAATATTCATAACAGAACATTTACAATAACTAAGACACAGGAGCAACCTAAATGTCTAGAAACAGATGAATGGATTCATATATTTACAATGGAATACTACTCAGCCACAAAAAGACTGAAACAATGTCATTTGCAGCAACATGGATGGATTGTCATGTTGGGTGAATTAATTCAGAGAATGATAAACACCACATGATACCAGTTATATGTGGAATCTAAATAATTGTTACAAATGAACTTATTTACAAAACAGAAACAGACTCACAGACACAGAAAACAAACCTATGGTTACCAAAGAGGAAAGAAGGAAGTGATAAATTGAGACTGACAGATACACTCTACTATATATAAGACCAATAACTAATAAGAACTTACTGTTTAGCACAAGGAACTCTACTCAACACTCTGTAATGACCTATATGGGAAAAGAATCTAAAAATCAGTGGAGATAAATATTAATATATGTATAACTGATTCACTTTGTTGTATATCAGAATTAAATACTGTAAATCAACTATATCCAATAAAAATGATTAAAAAATGTTCAATGAGATGATCAATACTTGATTATAAAACAGGCTTTGTAATTAGATGATTTCCCTCCAGTAGGCTAATGAAAGCCTCTGAGTGTGTATAAGGTAGGCAAAGCTAAGCTGTGATATTTGGTAGATTAGGTGTATTAAATGAATTTTTGACTTACAATATTTTCAACTTGTGATGAATTTGTTGGGTTGTAACCCCAATGTAAGTTGAGGAAGATCTATATATGCTTTTGTACACACCTTAACAAATCAAAATTGTATATTACTATTTTTCACTTTTTAAATTGTATTTTACAGATATTTACATTGACACAAATGATTTTCCTACTTAAGACATATATTTTATCAATATACATATACTACACATATACACATATATATATATGCACACATATACACACATATTATTTATCAACCACAAAGCAGATATGCATTTACATGTTTCTATATTGTTTTCCATGACACACAAGCTTCTTCATAATGACTCACCATTGTACGAGTTGCACTTTTTGCATTCTTTTAGATTCTTAAAAGTGGAATTTTAGAGCCAAGAAGTATGAACAGTTGATAAACTGCCAAACTGCCTTTCCAAAAGGCTTTGAAATTTACAGTCCCATGAAAAGTATGTAAGAATGGCTTTTCTTTATTCACTCACCAATTTTTGAGACTCATTTGCTAATATATAGCTTATATTTTGAATTTCCATAAAGGAGAAGCAATAATTGTTGCTTAAGAAGCCAATAAACTGGGAAAAGTAGATTGAAGCAACTAATCAAGATGTACAAAACAACTAATAATGAAACAAATAACGGAATTAATACACTCCAAATTACTTGCAGTGACATGTACCTTAGCAAACATAGACCATGTAAGAGAGTATAAATGAAATACTTTAGTACTAAGAAGGTAACAGGCAGGAAGGCCAGGTGTCTCCAAACGGAGGAAATAGGCGGCAAGTGTGAGACATTTTTATTTCTCTTAAGCGGCAGGAGGAAACAAACTAGAGGTATTTTTTTCCCTTCTCTATACAAATTTAAAGGTGGTTTCTCTTAAAATACTGTGTTGCCATAATGACACCTGGTTTCACCTGAAGTTAACTATTATCAAACCTTGAGTTAACCAATGTATTTTTCTTATGGAAATGTTTGTCTTAAGCTATGTTAATGTACTATGCATCTACCCCAAACTCTGTCTTCAAGTCAGTTCCACCTGATGGCTCAGAACCTACTTGACAAACCAGAATGTTATACTCAGACATTGTTCCCCTAATAAATGTAAACGAAACTATTTGTATGGTAATCTGCTCTTCTACAAGATTCATGTCAATCATTTTATGGCCCCGGATGACTCATCTGGTGCCAAGATTACCCCAAAATACCCTGGATGAGGGGCCTGGTGCCATTTTTTTAAAATTATTATTAATCTTATTTATTTATTTATTTTATATTATCATGTTGGTTTTGCCATACATTGACATGAATCTGCCATGGGTATACATATGTTCCCCTTCCAGAACCCCCCTCCCACCTCCCTCCCGATTCCCTCTCTCTGGGTCATCCCAGTGCCCCAGCCCTGAGCATCAAACCTGGGCTGGTGATTGATTTCACGTATGATAATTAACATGTTTCAATGCCGTTCTCCCATATCATCCCACCCTTGCCCTCTCCCTTAGAGTCCAAAAGACTGTTCTATACTTCTGAGTTTCTTTGGCTGTCTCGCATTCAGAGTTCTCCTTACCATCTTTCTAAATTCCATATATATGCATTAGTATACTGTATTTTTTATTTTCCTTCTGGCTTACTTCACTCCGTATAATAGGCTCCATTCTGAGTTTTAAGATATTCCTTTCTTTCATTAACAAACAGCTAGTGACTATATAACATCCAACTGAAGACTAGCAGGGGGGTACTCTTTTTTCCCCCTTCTGATGCCTATGTCAGAAGCTTTCTCTATCTCCTTTATATTTTAATAAAACTTTATTACACAAAAGTTCTGAGTGATCAAGCCTCGTCTCTGGCCCCAGATTGAATTTTTCTCCTCCAGAGGCCAAGAATCCTGGTGTCTTTTCATGGTTCAGCAACAATCTTTCATCTTGGGGGCTCATCTGGGATGCTTCAGGACAAGGTAAGGATGCTTGGAGCTCTAGTTCTTTGTTCTCCTAGTGAACACGTTTTCTGCTATACTTTACTAATTCTATGATATGCTTGCGTGAATGAGTGAAACGCCCTGAGCTAAGCATGTGAGGAGTCCTGCTCTGCAGTTCCACAGTGACCTCATATGGCTTATGGCAGAAACCTGTCGGGGGTTTATACTGACCTGCCAATGCTAAGAGGCACCCAATGTCTCCTTCAGGGACCAACTTGAAATGGGCAAAGCATGTGGACTTTCTTGGTCAAACTTTTCAATCTCTTTGACCATTTCATAACTCCTTAGAAATTAGAAGTTCTAACCTACCTGTCGGATCATAGACTTTCAAGGGATTCATAATCTATGCTGTTACTGTGTACTGTTACTTAGATCCCAAAACTTGGATTGTTAGTCAGGAAGAAAGCGCCTAGCCTCGCTAGGAATCAAAAGTTCGGAAGCTAAATGGAGCCCTAACTCCAAGAGCATCTCTGAACTTAAAGGTTACTCAGATTGGAACTACAATGGTTTTTTTTTTTTTTTTTTTTCCTCCTTTGGTAATGCTGGCTCTTAGTGGATCAGAGGAGGCTCTTATACTGGTGTGGTGACGCTTGGAAGGAACATCTCAGTTTTATGTCCGTATTGGTCTTATTGCAGTCAGGAATATACTCAGGGTCCTGCACAGGCACTCAGGTGATGAACGTTTCCCCCATCAGTCTTAGCTTGGGAGGCATTCCAGAAGGTTACTCTGATCACACCCCAGGTGGCACTAGAGGCAAGCAAGGTTTTAATGGTGAGGAGCTGGACATCCACTCCTGGTGCATCCCCACCCCATCTCGGTGGTAGAACTGGGAGGGGCAAGTATGATGTCTGCACTGGTAAGGGACAGACTAAGTCCAACCAGGAAAGAAAAGCTTTGGTGTAAAGTCTGTCTACACCCCCATCTAGAGCAGAGTGAGACACTTCCGGTAGAAAGAGGGCGCTGGTCACCTTTTTTTTCTCTCTTACAGATGGGAGCTAACAATTCCAGCCTCACTACTTTGAACTGTATCCTGAAAAATTGGGATAGATTTGATCCCCAGGGCTTAAAGAAGACCCCTGGTCTTCCTGCCTGTTACCCTCTCAGTACCATAAGAAGGAAGAAAACAGAAACTCAATAATAAAACTAAGGCCAAATATTTTCTCATCAGACTGTGAATGGGATACCTACTTATTAAGTTAAAAAAAAAAAAGAGAGAGAGAAAATGTACACAGTATCTCAGAAAGATTAAAGGAACAGCATAGCTAAAAGGCTGTATCAGACCAAAAAAATCAAAATGGAATTCAAGGGGAAAAGTACTAGAGGTGTCTTCATTATAGTAAAACTAATATTATACAATGTCTAAAGTTTATGCAACAAACATAGTACTGAAATGTATGAAATAAAACCACTGGCAATACAAGTATAGAATCGTAAAGAGAAACTAGCATTTTCTTCTGAATCTTCATATAATGAGATCAAAAGATAAAAATTAATTTGGAGAAGGTCCAAAAATATCAATGAGATTATATATATATATTTATAATGTATAATAATGTAATGCATATTATATCATATATAATCATATATAATGTATAACAAGTACATATGTGTGATTTTATATATGAGGTTATGTATATACCCATCTATTTAGATGTCTTATGTTTATTATTTGTAAGGCAGAAATTGTTTGTTGTCCACCCACCCAGCAATAATTTACTCTTTTTCCTGGTTAACAGAAAGCCAGTTTGGACATCTTTAACAAAATAATATGAACCATGATGGATCTAAGCTAAAAATTAGATTTCTATTTACTAGTAATTAATGGGTGTATGAGCATGGCCCCATTAATGAGCATGGCCCCACCATCAGAACTAAATCTAGTTTCTCCCTCAGTCAGTCCCTCCCATCAGGAAGCTTCCATAAACCTTCCATAAGCCTCTTATCCTTCTCCATCAGAGGGCAGACAGAATGAAAACTGCAATCACAGAAAACTAACCAATCCTATTACATGCCTTGTCTAACTGTAGGGCCACCCAAGATGGATGGATCATGCTGGAGGGTTCTGACAAAACGTGGTCCACTGGAGAAGGGAATGGCAAACCACTTCAATATTCTTGCCTTGAGAACCCCATTAACAGTATGAAAAGGCAAAAAGATAGGACACCGAGAGACGAACTCCCCAGGTTGGCAGGTGCCCAATAAGCTATTGGAGATAAGTGAAGAAATACCTCCACAAACAATGAAGAGATGGAGCCAAACAAAAACAACACTCAGCTGTGGATGTAACTGGTGATGGAAGTAAAGTACGATGCTGAAAAGAGCAATATTGCATAGGAACCTGGAATGTTAAGGCCATGAATCAAGGCAAATTGGAAATGGTCAAACAGGAGATGGCAAGAGTGAACGTTGACATTTTAGGAATCAGCAAACTAAAATGGACTGGAATGGGTGAATTTAACTCACATGACCATTATACCTACAACTGTGGGCAAGAATCCCTTAGAAGAAATGGAGCAGCCATCATAGTCAACAAAAGAGTCTGAAATGGAGTACTTGGATACAATTTCAAAAACAACAGAATGATCTCTGTTCATTTCCAAGGCAAGCCATTCGATATCACAGAAATCCAAGTCTATGCCTCGACCAGTAATGCTGAAGAAGTTGAAGTTGAACGGTTCTATGAAGACCTATAAGACCTTCTAGAACTAACACTCGAAAAAGATATTCTTTTCATTAGAGGGAACTGGAATGCAAAAGCTAGAAGTCAAGAAACACCTGAAGTAACAGGCAAATTTGGCCTTGGAGTACAGAATGAAGCAGGGCAAGGGCTAACAGAGTTTTACCAAAAGAATGCACTAGTCATAACAAATACTCTCTTCCAACAACACAAGAGGAGATTCTATATATGGACATCACCAGATGATCAATACTAAAATCAGATTGATTCTATTCTTTGCAGCCAAAAATGGAGAAGTTCTATATCATCAGCAAAAACAAGACCGGGAGCTGGCTGTGATTTAGATCATGAGCTACTTAATGTCAAATTCAGACTTAAATTGAAGAAAATAGGGAAAACCACTAGACCATTCAGGTATGACCTAAATCAAATCCCTTGCAATTGAAGAGTGGAACTGACCAATAGTTTCAAGGGATTAGATCTGATAGACAGAGTGTCTGAAGAACTATGGATGGAGGTTCATGACATTGTATAGGAGGCAGGGATAAAGACCACCCCAAAAAAGAAATGCAAAAGGCAAAATGGTTGTCTGAGAAGGCCTTACAAATAGCTAAGAAGAGAAGCAAAAGGCAAAGGAGAAAAGGAACAAAATACCCATTTGAATGCAGAGTTTCAAAGAATAGCAAAGAGAGATAAGAAAGCCTTGCTCAGTGATCAATGCAAAGAAATAGAAGAAAACAAAAGAATGGGAAAGACTAGAGATCTCTTCAAGTAAATTAGAGATTCCAAGGGAATATTTCATGCAAAGATGACCACAATAAAGAACAGAAATGATATGGACCTAACAGAAGCAGGAGATGTTAAGAAGAGGTGGCAAGAATACACAGAAGAACTATACAAAAGAGATCTTCATGACTCAGACAACCATGATGATGTGATTACCAACCTAGAGCCAGATATCCTGGAATGTGAAGGCAAGTGGGCCTTAGAAGGAAGCATCACTACGAACAAAGCTAGTGGAGGTGATGGAATTCCAGTTGAGCTATTTCAAATCCTAAAAGATGATGCAGTGAAAGTGCTGCACTCAATCTTCCAGAAAATGTGGAAGATTCAACAGTGGCCATAGGACTGGAAAATATCTTTATTATTCCAATCCCAAAGACAGGCAATGACAAAGAATGCTCAAACTCTGCACAATTGCACTCATCTCACATGCTACTAAACTGATGGTCAAAATTCCCCAACCCAGGCTTCAACAGTATGTGAACTGTGAACTTCCAGATGTTCAAGCTGGATTTAGAAAAGGCAGAGGAATCAGAGATCAACTGCCAACATCCGTTGGGTCATAGATAAAGCAAGAGAGTTCCAGAAAAACATCTACTTCTGCTTTACTGATTATTCCAAAGCCTTTGACTGTGAGGATCACAACAAACTGTGGACAATTTTTAAAGTGATGGGAATACCAGACTACTTGACCTGCCTCCTGAGAAATCTGTATGCAGGTTAAGAAGCTACAGTTAGAACTGGACATAGAACAACAGACTGGTTCCAAATTAGGAAAGGAGTACTTCAAGGCTGTATATTGTCACCCTGCTTATTTAACTTTTATGCCGAGTACATCATGGGAAATGCTTGATTGGATGAAGCACAAGCTGGAATCAAGATTGCCCGGAGAAATATCAATAACCTCAGATATGCACATGACACCACCCTGATGGCAGAAAGTGGAGAACTAAAAAGCCTCTTGATGAAAGTGAAAAAGGAGAGTGAAAAAGCTGTCTTAAAGCTCAACATTCAGAAAACTAAGATCATGGCATCTGGTCTCACCACTTTATGGAAAATAGGTGGGGAAACATTGGAAACAGTGACAGACTTTATTTTGGGGGGCTCCAAAATCACTGCAGATGGTGACTGCAGTCATGAAATTCAAAGACGCTTGCTCCTTGGAAGAGAAGTTATGACCAACCTAGACACATATTAAAAAGCAGAGACATTCTTTGCTGACAAAGGTCCGTCCAGTCAAGGCTATGGTTTTTCCAGTAGTCATGTATGGATGTGAGAGCTGGACTATAAAGAAAGCTGAGCACCAAAGAATTGATGATGCTTTTGAACTGTGGTGTTGGAGAAGACTCTTGAGAGTCCCTTGGACTGCAAGGAGGTCCAACCAGTCCATCCTAAAGGAAATCAGTCCTGAATATTCATTGGAAGGACTGATGTTGAAGCTGAAACTCAGTACTTTGGCCACCTGATGCAAAGAACTGACTCATTGGAAAAGACCCTGTTGCTGGGAAACATTGAAGCCGGAGGAGAAGGGAACAACAGAGGATGAGATAGTTGGATGGCATCATCAACTCAATGGACATGAGTTTAAGTAAACTCCGGGAGTTAGTGATGGACAGGGAAGCCTGTTGTGCTACAGTTCATGGAGTTGCAAAGAGTCAGACACGACTGTGTGACTGAACTGAACTTAACAATCTAATATTTCAGTCAAAGTGATTTTATTAAAAAAAGATGTTTTTTAATTTACTCAACAAATATTCATCAAATATCTATCTGTTACAAGATATAAGCCTAGACAAATGGAAATATAACAGAGAATAGGTACATGTATCTTAAATTTTTTTGGTTATCCTCAAAATATAATAAATTCACAAGGATATGACTCATTCACAATTTTTCAATTTTTTTTCCTAGCACATCGTAGGCCTGTTAAACCTGAAGTTTCATGCTCTTTCATTTCTTGAAAGTTAGTTTCTATAGTAACTAATGTAATATGTTTCTTAAATGTGTTCTTTTCCCTCCATGTATCAGAATTTGTAATGTTCTTCCAATCTCATTTTTCTAATAACTTTTGGTTGTGCTCTTTTTCTAATATTGTGGTGCTTTTCCTCTGTTTCTTTTGCTGTTCTTTTTACATAGTTCTTTCATGTAACCAACTTGATTTTCTGCCATACCTGCTCTTTTCCTTCTAATTTGGTTTTAATGTCTGTTATTGCTTTATTCTCCTCCATAATTTTTTATTTGAGCTCTGCTAACTAAATATCATTTAATCTTTATGTCTTACAGAATTCATGGTGTTGTAAAATTTTCTTGAGAGACACAGTTATTTAAATGTTTTGTCTCCAGATTTTTAAGAAAATGTATTTGCTTTTGTGCTCTTCATCCTTTTGGTGAAGAAATTTTGTATAGTTCTAACACTGGTTATTTTGCTATCTTCACATCATTTAATTGGCCTGCTACTTGACATCAAATAATGTGATATAGGCCCCTGACTCCACTTCCTGTTTATCTGAAAATCATCTGAGTAGTGCTTCACAACTATAGCTACACATTAAAATCACTTTTATTTTTTTAAAAAAGAAAATAGAAGTGCCTGAATCCCAGTCTAGCACAGTAAAATTTCAATTTTCAGGTGTAGCCCTCAAACAAGTCTCTCATGTCATTGAGCTAAAGGCTAGATATCATTGGCTGTTATTCTGGTCATCTGTTTGAGAGTAGCATAGCTAGAACTCCGTCCAGCAGAAGCTGGAACTGAAAAACAGGCACAGTGTCTCACCTTTCCTCTATTTGCTGAAAGACTGGCACCTGGGCCACTTCCACAGATTGGAAGACATGAACCAATGGTAGGGAGACCCAATGATATTTTGTTAGCTGTGGCCATCCACTGCCCTCCAATGCAGTTAACCCACCTTTGCCACACTTACTCCTGTGCTCTGAGGCTACATAACATCAGTAGTAGGTATCAGTAACAGACAGTGCTAGAAGCAATCTTAACAGTCACCTATTCCCACGTGAGAAAACTAAGACACTGAAGGGCTAAGATTGTTGCCCAGGGTACATGGAAATGGTGGGGTATATGAACAAGAAGTGACATAATACGTCAGACTCTGATAGGTGGTGCATTATCTACCTACGTAAGTCACTGACTCCGTTAAAATGATTCTTTCAGACAGTTGTATGAAAATGATCAATTACCTACCCAGCATTCTCTCCCCATCTTTTTCTACTTCCGAATAGCTTCCAGATTTGCTTTAAGAAAATACCATTTCCCCCAACTTAACCATTAGTTTCAACATTCATTAAAAAATCTCCTTCCCCTTGCCAAAGTAATTAAGTGGGGATGGGCAGGAAATTAGGTACAAGCCAAGCAATACACATCCTTCTCCTGACTTTACCTATTTGTTACAGATTGATTTTGTTAGAGCAAAGCTTAGGCCTTTTTTTTTTAATTGGAGGCTAATTACTTTACAATATTGTGGTGGGTTTTGACATACATTCACATGAATCAGCCATGGGTGTACATGTGTCCCCCATCCTGAAACCCCCTCCCTCCTCTCTCCCCATCCCATCCCTCAGGGTCATCCCAGTGCACCAACCCTGAACACCCTGTCTCATGCATTGAACCTGGACTGGCGATCTATTTCACATATGATAATATTAGGCCTTTTAAGAGGACGTGGAAGGCAATGCTCTTTCACTCCTACTAGATGCAAATGAGAAGTGTGTAACCCCTGTTATTACAGTAGTCAGATTGTGACCATCAGGGAAACCAACATAAGGGCAGAGACTCGACATGAAAGTAAAGGGGAAAAAGGAGTACTAGGGAAAAAAATAGAGTGAGAAGCCCTAACTGAACTTTGCCCAGCACCTCTCAATTTTAGACTTTTCAGTTAAAAGCAGTCAGTACATTTCCTTTGCTATTTAAATTGAGTTGAGTTTTCTCTCTCTTGCAACTGAAAGCATCATAATTGAATCAGATCTATTACTACTGCTGTTTCATAGAAGAAATCGCCTGAGGCTATACTGTACTGTCCACTTTAGTAGACACTAGCCACATGTGGCTATTTAAATAAATTGCAATAGCTAAAATTAAAAACCCAGTTCCTCAGTTGTAGTAGCCAGATGTGAAGGGTTCCATAGCCACATAGCTCATGGTTACCTTATTTAATAGCACAGAATTTAACAAATTTCTATGTAACAAATATTCTTATTTAACAAATATTCTATGTAAATAGAATATTTACATCATCACAGAAAGAGAGAGCACCAATGAAAGGCAGGCTCTTAAGTAATTCGTCCATAGTTACGCACCTGTTATCTGGCAGAACTATCTTTTGAACCCAAGTTTTACATGCCTACAGGAGGGTTCTGTTATATACCTTTAAGTCCCTGTGGTCAGATGTCACTGACAATATGCATTAGTATCTGATGGAACTGGGCCACTTGTATGATATTTACATTATAGCTCCAGATACAGCATAAACAAATGGTTCATGAGACAAATTCATTCATGACCTGGGTTGCTTCATTCATACAATGGAATTTCTTTTCATGCTGACTTTAACTTTAGTTTCTAGTATTTTTATCACCAATGTTGTATTTGTCATTCTTACTCAAATTTATGTCAATGGCTAAACTCTTTTCCTAACACTTTCATTGTTACTGCTCTAATTTTTCTCAAGATCCTTCATGGTTTTCCATTCCCTTGTGAATCGGGTAAATGTCTGTCTGTCTTTTTATTTTCAAATACTTGCACATCAGGAAGCTTTCCCCAAGGTATCTGAGCTTTTCTCTTGACAGACACTGTGACATGAACAAAAAATTGTACAAAGTCCTCCATGCATGTCTGAAAATGAATTTGACAAAGCTTATTAATACCAGTAGCCTTCTGGCCATTTTTAAATCCAAGCATTCTGTTCACTGGCAGTAAGTCTTATTTCTTTTTTGATTTGCCTTTTAATAAATAATCTATTGAACATTTGAAGTGCTTACTGGTTATCAAATTTAGAATAAATTGCACTGCATTTCTCTAGGCAGATTAATAAAGCTTCCTATTGCAGCAGAATTCTGTTCTAATGGACATTTTGCATTACTATTGAAAATAATTCTGAACATAAATGAAATAAAGATTCAGTTTCAAGCATGACTAAATTCACAGTCACATTAGCTAATGTATAATTTGAGATTTTAGTCTTTGAATTTTCAAATTTTTTATTATGAATGGGACATTCTAATTGCTTTAAAATGTAAAATGCAGACATATATGTCGTGTCAAAAATGCTTTCCCAAATAATTTTCTTGTGCAAATTTTATATATGTTCCATCAATTTTTACTCAATGTAATTTATATACTTTGATAAAAGATTTAATATTTTGAGTTACAGTATAATGCAGTAAGCACTGGTATTCAGGTATAGGAAGTAATATTAATCTTGGGTTTTACCATGCTCTGTTATTCTGGTATTACTGCTAAGTTGCTTCATTGGAAATAGTGCTCCTATAACAGAGAGCTCAATTAAGGTTAATTAGAAGAAAAGACTCGACATCCATGATTAATAATCTAACTGCTACACTAATCCACTGTGGTTCTTGAACCATGCGTCTAGCACCAGGTGTGATCTCGCTAGAGTAATTGAGGTAATAAAGTGTTTCTTTTATGTTTATTCAGTAGAAAAAATCAGTAGGTGAGTCTTAGTTATATTTAAGATGATTTTTTCATTTACATTTGAATAATATTTGCTTCCTGTTATATTATTATAGTGAAATGATGACAAAGAAATATCCAGAAGCATTGTTGTGAAAGATAGTTTTATACATACATATATATATATATATTCCTATACATACACATATATATATATACACATATACATATAAACAAAAGACCCCTTTAGTTTTTACATTTTTACCTTAATTTATGGTCCTCTTTCTTCTGGAGTTACACCTTTAAGTAACACATGTCTCCCAAATTAAAGATAGGCATAACAAAATAAGAGGCCAACAAAAAGCAAAATGCATCTGATTATATAGTTCTTTGGCCACAAAACAACCATGAAAGCAAAATAAGATCCATTCTTGGCAGCTAGAATTGCCCTGAGCATTTATTCCTGTCATAAACATCTTGGCAATTTTACTTACATTCAACATATGTATTGGAGATTTCACCTTACTCTCAGAGCATTTATTTTTTCTGCCCTGGATCAGGGTACACTCCTGAGCTAGCATTACAAATATTCAACCAAACTTATGGTTACAGTTAGTATCATAGAAAGAACACAACTTGGAAATCCAAAGACCTGTGTCCTAGATGGGTAAACTATGGGCACGTTTCCTTTGTAGAATGTAGAAAGTGATAATAACCTTGTCTGTCTTGTTTACTACTGTGTGCTTGTAACTTAGAACAATGCCTGGAAAGTTGCAGGTGCTCAATAAATACTAGGTGTATAAATGAAGGACATGAGAGATATGAACCATGCCATCTTCCAGGTCTAACTGTAATGATCTCTAATGATAGCAATCCTACTGTGTGTTATGACTGTGTTAATCATACTTAATAAACATGGAAACAGCTTCTCTTTTGAATAAAGAAGAATACAATATACACTATAGAATTATTTAAAGGAATAAATGTTTAAAATGCTTATGAAAACATTTGTAAATTTGAAAACACAAAACTAGTGTTAGTAATTATTAGATCATCTATCTGGACACATCTTACTTGAACATCCTACATTTCCAGGCATTCAGAGACAACAGTGAAATATGTTTTGCTGAAGAAAGAAAGATTATAACTAGAGATAACAGTGTAGAGAAAACAGATGCTTAGTGGGATAAAAATGCAAATACAATGGTGATAAATTTATTTTGTTATGATCAAATGAATGTATTTATTCACTAAGTAAATCTGTGTTAAAATCTTCAGCTTCAACATTGAAATGTATATACCACAACCAAATGTTTGGCTGATATCAGAATATATATAAAAACACTATGATGAGTTTAAGTGACAACTGTACTACTAATTTTCCTAAAACGAATCCATCACTAACAAAAACCAAGAAACAAAAAAGCCAAAACCCTTAATGGCATGTATAGCAGGTCTCCTTGAAATTAAATGCTTGGCTTGTAAATCAATCCCTTTCTCTCCCAGTGCAGATCGTATACATGTATATCACACTTGAACTTCACCTCTTCAGGGTAGTCTTTCCTCAGTCCCTCTTATCAGAGGGTATTTTCATTTCAACAATTTTTCCAGCACTTGGTAATACACACCCATTTTTTTTTATTATAGGAAACAGCTTTTTTATGTGTGGTTAAATAATCAGTGTTTTCCCCATCACAAGAACAGCTAGCCTCTTCATCGCCTTCAGAGTTTTATTTCTTTAAATTATATGCTTCAAAGGCAGAAGGCATTACTCATAGCTTTATGTTGACCCTCTTAAGTCATAACAAGATTTTTACACTTTATATGCCTAATAAACACATGTTGATTTTATTTGCAAGTCCAGTTCAAAAGCACAGAGTATGAGTTAAAAAGGATTTAACAGTTATCACCAAGTTTCAAAATTTTGAAATTAATGCCTTTAGGAAGGCCATGTGTCTCCATTTTACCAGCATCCCTACCACTTTTATCTAACCCGAGCCATTTCCACACTTACTTTGTCTCTGAGGCATTCACAGCTGTCATTGTGGATTGACGCCTATGAGGGACCATACTCCAGAGGCCTTTGCTGAGTTGCCTGAAATGACAGTGGATCACCTTAGTGACATTGCCAGGTTGAATCTGAAGGTCTTATTTTTTTTTCCAGAGCTCTTTCATCTCAATATGTTACCTCCTCAACTGGCTTTAACCTAATAATTCTTATTCAACCTGCTTTCTACCTCCAAATTTGGTTGTAATAAAAGTCAAAGTCAACTGATTCAAAATTAGGGCTATTACAGGGCTATTTATGAGTGCATAGTATACATAATAAATCATAACATAATTATTTACTGTATTTATATATAGTTTAAGGTATTAACCTTTCAAAGATATTGTCATAGCAATAAATGAATCTGGGATCATGGAATGTCTAAGTATCAGTAATAAGTTAACAGAAAAATGTAAGACTCATAAATTATAACTGAATAGGATCTTTAAATTTACTCTGTATAGAACATTCCTGGGTTATGCTTTAAAATATTTTAAAATTCCCTCTAACTCCTAAGAAAAGGCTCCTGTGTCATTACTTTGTCCCTTCACCTTTTCCAAATGTTTAAAAATGAAAATAACAGAGGCTTGCTTGCAGGATGGAGACACTATAGTCAAAATCATTTAATGAGATGGAGGATGGGAGAGGTTATTATAGGCTTACATAAAAATTGGAAGTTATACATGAATGTTGGTGTCATAATCTAATCAAATCTAATCAACAACACATTTTACAGTTTAAATAATGCTTTTATACAACTTGTTTATACACTTATACAAATTTTTCCCAATGACAATCATTCTCTATATAATTTCATAATCAATGCAATGTAATATTTGTTTGACAAGATTAATAGAAAAATCCAAACAAGCATATTTTTCCTATAACAAACAGAGGAGGTCTGAAATTTGTCATTTTAAAAAATTAGTTAGAATATGAAAAAAAAATATCTCCAATCCTTTCTTGAGGAGGCAGAAGCTATTTTTATCCTTTCATTACCATGCTATCATGCAGAGAAAGAAAAGATAAATACGCTCACATAGGTAAATGACACAGTTAATTCGTTTATTAAAAAAGTGAAAATATGGGAGTAAATATTCTTAACTAGAAAAACATGTATATAAACTGGAAAATAATTTTGAAGAAAAAGCAAGTTTGTGGGCTAAAAAGAATAGCAGTGAAACCATCTTAGAGTTATTTTTAGCAAAAGCTCAATCAGTTAGGAGGAGGGGGAGTTACAGGTAATATAATTATCTTCAGAACCCTGGACATCAAAAACGTCAGAACCTGAGGAAGTCAAAAGGAAACCAGACAAACCACAAAGTAAAAGATGTATAGCAAAGGAAGAGAGTTGCTAAAGCAGGCAGTTGATACTTGCTCTGTGCAAAACGTTTGAAGTAGGAGAATTATGAAAACTCGACACCTATTGTTTTTATACAAGCAACCCGACTGAGACACTCTTGCAGCCACACATTAACCTTGTGTTTTCCTGCATTTATACAAAACAGCAGCCCCCACTGTTCTCCAGCCAGTGACAACTGCTACATCTTCCTTAACAGCACTTGTCACCACCTGGCGTGTTTATTTGCATATTATCTACTAGCATATAACCCTCACAAGGTCAGGGCTTGCTGTTGTGTCCCTTGGGCCTAGAACCACACCTGGCACATGAAAAGCGCTCAATGAGTATTTGCTGAAAGCATGTGCATTTAGATACTGATATACTTTCCGTGTGGTTGATGTTATTTTTGATAATCCTGCTGTATAATAATTTATCTCTTTTGTTATTGAATTACAGATAGAATGTTACAACAGATATAATTAAATGTGGTATTTAGCTTTAAAGGCAAAATTGCATATCCACATACTGTTTTGACTTAGAAAAATTTATCTGAGTCTTGAATTCACCCCGCTCTCTCCTTGGGTTAACTCTACATCTGGTGACCTGGAACGAGACAGATGATTGGAGGAAACCAGCTCTCCTGACTACCCTGGAGGGATAACTGAATGCTTGATATTTAACTTAATTTTATACGAAGTTCATTTAGATGTTTGAACTAAAAGAAAATAATTTTTTACTATTTTTTTTAAACAAGCAGGAGAATCATGGTCATGAGTGTTGGAAATATGCAACAAATGAAAAAAAATATAACTTGAGTGATGCTGCTGCTGCTGCTAAGTCACTTCTAATGTGTCTGACTCTGTGTGACCCCCACAGACAGCAGCCCACCAGGCTCCTCTGTCCCTGGGATTCTCCAGGCAAGAATATTGGAGTGATGAGGGCTCTTAAAATGTTATTTTCTTGTGTATGTGTGTGTGAGAGAGAAGGAGACAGAGAGGGGTGCTGTGTGTATGCTGGGTACACAAATTTGGGAATTTAATTTTCTCAAACTCTCTTGAGGTATATTTTTCACACTTAAAATATATCTCAGTTGTTACTATTTGGAGTCCTAAGTCTGGAAGAGATAAACTATTGTCAAATCTTTTTTTCTTCTCCTTTTTTTCTCTTTTCTTTTTCCTAACCATGAAGACTTTAGCTTAGGGGGAAAAAAAAAATCTTAAGAGGAGCTAATATCCAAACAAAGTGGACTGTGAGCCTAGGGTGACAGTCAGCTCAGTCAACATCTTCCATTCTCTTCCACCTCCAAAGGGACATCCTGAACCTGAATACTCCACAGACAGCACAGTTTAAAACCTAGTAATCTAAACTATCATCTTATTTTAGGTGATGCTTCAGTACCATCATCTCCACCATTTTAATATTTGTTTGACCTCCGTGAGTTGCCCTATTCAGTTATAGCATATCATTTAAAAACTTTACCATTTGTTGAATTGGATGGCATCCATCCTTGAGTCCTAGTTCTGTCCTCTACTAAGGTGTACTGAAGGAAGTCCAATTCCATATCTATGATATCACTCTCATTCTCACTTAAGTGTCCCCATTTCCTTCAGATATTTATAGTGTGAAACAGTTTGGGTTTTATCTACCATCCTAGCCATTCTCATTCACATATACTCAGCTGTTTTTTAAAGTATTTATTTAGTTGGCTGCACCAGGGCTTAGTTGCAACACACAAGATCTTTAGTTGCAGCACGTGGGATCTAGTTTCCTGACCAGGGATCGAACCCAGACCCCCTGCATAGGGAGCATGGAGTCTTGGCCACTGGACCACCAGGGAAGTTTCTATACTCTGTCTCTATGCCTCCTGAGCTCTGATGCCCAGCACTGATAGAGCAAAATAGGTGAAGTTCTAGAATAGTTAGGTAGAACAAGTCATTCACTTCCCTTTTCTGTCTGCCTATGCAGCCTAAGACAGGAATAACTTCTGTGAAATTACCTAGTAAAATTCTTCTGCCTCTAAGAGAGATATTTCCATCCTAATCTTATTCAGGTGAATTCTGGCTTTAAGTAGAAGTTTTGACACACTTTCAGTAAGATTTAACTTATTGAATCTTGCGTATTATTTCAGACTTGAAAATTCTTGGCCTCAGATTTTGTCAATGAATGTATAAGATACCCATTTCCATTTTCAATGGTTTGTCAGTCAGATATTTTGCTAATTCTAGAAAAAGCCAAAGGCAGAGTCTAGCATGTCATTTCTAAAGACTTTCTTCTAGATTGTCATTGATTAATTAAAAACTAACTAATTTAAAATTTTTCGTTGTTATATCAGTTGTGAATCAACCCAATTCTACTATTACTAGTTCATCATCCTCTGACATGCTCAGATAAATAAGCAATCAATGTTTTCAAGTTAAAATCAAGACATACTTATTACAAAGGTAACTAATAACACTAGCTACAAAAGCAAAAACAAAAGATGACAGTCCTCTCTGAACTCTCTGCTGCCTCTACTGGGAACACTATTTATGCAGTGAAAAATCATTATTTTGAAAAATTTGCTGTAGGATTTTGCTTAGGATTAATGTCAGCTACACTGTCCTATTTTTCATGGAATTTTAGTATATGTTATGAGTGCTACTTAATAGCAACAGAATTGGAATGAATTCTTATATATTTTGCTCTCTGAGAACTCAAAACTCTCTGTTTTATTATACCTGTTTTCACATTCCTAGAGGGTAATTTCTATATTCACGAAACCAAAGCAATGAGTGATGACAAATGTCATTGTATACAGAGTTATAAAAATTCCCTAACTTATTTTAAATGTCCTGGATAAATGTAAAGAACAGTTTCCAGAACAATGAGTAATATCAGGACAGTATCAGCAACAATATCAGACAATGATTGCCTTTGACAGGTGTGTATTTCTACCTCAAATCAGGTAGTACATCTTAAAATTTCTTTTAATTATAATATTCCCCACTGTACTCACATATAGCTGTTATTGACACACAGGTTCAGCAAAGAGAACTCAAAGGTTAAAGGAAATTAAGTCATTCCAGCCAACGTGCAGGCTGATCCTTGATTATCTTTTCACAGTAAAAACGTTACTGCCTGCTTCATTGCTCTGACATTCATGAAATCTCACTTTGACTTTGTTACCACATAAGCCCAAGGTTTCTCCCTCTGTTGTTCTTGTTTTTTCTCAAGAGACTGTTTGTCAGGTTTCATTTGTAATATCCTGTCTTTTGAGGTCAACTGTCTCTGGCAACCGTTTTAATGGTAACATTAATACAAGTTTTTTCTTACTTAGTAGTTTTTTCTTACTTTATTACTTTTACTTACTTGCATTTGTACATTTGATTTTCTAAAATCAAACAGCTAACAATGAGCTCTTAAAACTTTGATTATATTATTTTCAAGGAATAATAAATTAGAGAGGAAGATCTGATGCTACAAAATGGCAAAGAGAAAGGAGCAAAGAACTTTATACAACTGATACCTCCTTAAATATGCATGTTTTGAGTCATATATTTTAAGATTAAAAAAAAAAAACTACATCAGAATCCCAGGTGCTTATTAAAAATGCAGACACAGGGTTCTTCCCAGGTCTGCCTCTGAAGACTTGTTATTCTTAGTCACAAACCGTCACATTAGACAGTAATTTTTAAATGAATCATCTGGAAAATATTCTTGGAAACTAATTATTTTTCACACACCCTCATGATTTATCTATTAGTTTAAATTTGGAATTTGATATGCTGGAGTTTCTTGAAGTAGACTGTTTACAGACTGGTGAACTTGACAGCAGTCTGGAATTTTTTCTGACTTCTCACAGAGGGAAATTGGTTGGAAAAGGAGGACAGCTTGGAAGCACCTCAATGAGATGTTACATTCGTGGCCTCTGGGAACAGAGTTTTTTTCTCTGGAAAAGCCCTGAAGGGTAAATATTATGATGGTTGAAAGCGTAATACAGCCACGTAATAAAACAGCTGCAATATTTTCATTTGTTGGGACAGTTTCCTACACAGGCCACCTAAAAAATGGACCACTTTTAAAAACCCATAATTATTAGGCACTGCTGGGGAAAACATTGTGCTCAACCTTGAATGTTATAAAACAAGTAGGCTCCGAGTCTCATTCCTCAAGGGGCAAGATCAAACATTTGATTCTATTTGGACCACCTTTAAATAGCAAGGTCTCACTATTTTGTGGGCCGGATCTAGAGGTCTTTTACCTTCAGGGAAATTCTGAAAAACTAAGCCCTGAATTTTCAGTGTCTTATAAACAATGCCTATCTTATCTGTGTCTATCAGAGTCAAGAGGTGCTTCTCAGGGCATTTGGAAGCATTTGGTGTCAATTTTTCTGTTTTTTTTGTTTTTTTCCCCCTAAAATGAAGAAAGTCCTTATTTGGTATTTCAGAAGTTTGACATTGGTCATCACACTTTTCTACTGTTGTCCTGGCTAACTACAAGCCTGCCTGAGCTCAAGAGTTGTAGGTTTAAATTTTATTAAAAAGTGGTATCGAGAACCGAAAAGTGAACTAGAGGGCCTGGGCAGTGGCTTGGACTATTTCTGTTCTGGCCCTTACTGCTTAGTAGTCTTAGAATGATACTTTCATTCTCTGAGTGGGCGCCAGATCATTTCAAAGGTACTTTTAGGGACAAATATTTGGACATTATCTTGAGAAGCTTAGAAATCAAGAGAATCTGTTCCCATTTCATACCACATCTGCTAGGATCATATCAATAGGCAGAGAAATAAAAATACTACTTTTAAAACTAATTACAAATTAGTTTTAAATATAAACAAACGTGTGTCTTTCCTTGTGTAAACTAATTTTCAACCATTCTATTCTTTTCTCCACATGATATTTCTGTTACCTTCTGAATCTTTTCTAGGATGTATAAAATGCTATCACACCTATTTCCAAGATAATTTAGTGTTTTACAATTGCTTTCAGTCCATAAGATGTCAAGTAATATGATGAATGATTTCCAGATTTGCAGAACTGAAGATATAAGCACCAAATGCAAAGTAACTTCCCTATGTATGGTGAACATATAAATTGAAAAGCTAAAGTAATAGGCATTATACACACAAAATGCACACTGACCAAAATTAAAATAAAACAGAACATTTTGTGGATTGAATTTCTATTAAGTGTGCTTATAAGCTTTCTTCATTTTTATTTTTTGTTGAAGAAAACTACAGATGCATCGATGCACTGTTCTTATAGTACTCTTGAAACTAACAAAATTTAATGAATGTTTCAAAAATTGGGGGAAAGGGAGAAGTGAATTAACCTCTAAATTCCCTAAGCTCCAATTCCCCTATCTGCAAGATAAAGATAATTCTGCTAACTACTCAGGGGCTTGTTATAAGCATTGACTGTGATAATGTGAATAAAGCCCTTTACTCACTACCTGGATGGGCTTCCCTGGAGGCTCAGTGGTTAAGAACCTGCCTGCCAATTCAGGAGATGTGGGTTGGATCCCTAGGTCAGGAAGATCTCCTGGAGAAGGATATGGCAACCCACTCCTGTATTCTTGCCGGGAGAATCCCATGGACAGAGGAGTCTGGTGGGCTACAGTTCATGGAGTCACAAACAGAGTCAGACACAACTGAACAACTAAGCAACAACGATACACCATTGGTAGCAGGCAGTAATGGCTTACTTATGGGTTTTCTGAGCTGAGCATGATGCTTGTTACTAATGTACTTGGTCTCTTTTCATTCTCTCATGTTTAATTGTGTGATATTTACTGTGAGATGTAGATGTTTATGCTTATTTTACAAGTGAAAAAAACAGAATCAGAACTTAAGTTTATTTTCCAACATCATACAACACAGAGTGGTTAAGGTGGGAAATAACCTCAGGTGTGCTTCTTGGGACTTTCCTGGTGGTGCAGTGGCTAAGACTTCGAGCTTCCAAAGCAGGGGACCCAGATTCCAGCCCAGGTTAGGGAACTAGATCTGACAACCCACAGCTAAAAGGTCTTGCATGCCACAATGAAAATTGAAGATCCTGCTTGTTGCAACTAAGACTTAGCACAGCAAAATAAATACATTTTTTTTTCTTTTTTAAAAAGGCACCTGCTTCTTCTGCTGCATTATACTGTGTTTTCCTGCCCCCTGGTCCAAATGTGTAAGGCTTACAATGTTTATTTTGAGTTCCTGGCAGAACTCATGGTAAGACTGCATATTAGAATCATATCATTTTTTATGTATGGAAAACTAAAATTTACCAAGATTTTGAAAACTTAGGTCTTTTGTATCAAAATAAATGTTAAATTTCAAAGTAACCTTTGGAACGCAGACCAGTGTTCTTCCATTTGACCAGAGTACTTTGAAATTGCCAACTCACTAGTGACTCAAGTCAATTTGCCTCATTATTTGAGTCCCTTCCTTTCTTCCTTCATTCCTCAAAATATTATCTTAATAAATTTATTAATTTACCATATTCTCTTCCAGCTGTTTCCAAGAATGAAATTATCCCATAAAGATGTATGGCAAAACCAACATGATAATGTAAATAAAAATAAATAGATAAATAACTAAATAAAACAAGATATTTAAAAATTAAATATACTAAAAAAGCATATCTGTGAATAAACCCTAATATTCCAAAGTGTGTCCATTACATAATTTGCAATAAAGCGAAAGCTCCTTCCTTCCTTCCTTCCCTGCAGCTGCTGCTCCTAAGTCACGTCAGTCGACTCTGTGTGACCCCATGGACGGCAGCCCACCAGGCTCCCCCGTCTCTGGGATTCTCCAGGCAAGAACACTGGAGTGGGTTGCCATTGCCTTCTCCAATGCATGAAAGTGAAAGTGAAACCACTCAGTCGTGTCTGACTCTTTATGACCCCATGGACTGTAGCCTACCAGGCTCCTCCATCCATGGGATTTTCCAGGCAAGAGCACTGGAGTGGGGTGCCATTGCTGTCTCCCTTTCCTTCCCTAGTGCTACTTTAAAAGACCACATCACTGAATTTTAACACTCTAGCCTATTGTATTTGTTGAAAATGTTTATGTACTTCAACAATTAATTGAGTAACTATTAATATCATACATGATCCTGAGTTCTTGGGACATATGAGTAATTAAAACAAATACTGCCCTGGTGGAGCTTACATTCTGGTGAGAGGGTGAGGGAAACAGAAAATAAATACAATATATAAATAATATTAATATATTATTTTGGAAGGTGCTGAGTGTTATGATAAAAGGGAAAAAAAAGCAGATTAAGGGGGTTTGAAAATGGTGGAGTAGGGGGCAGGCTGCAATTTCAGATAGGGCAGTCAGGGTAGGCCTCAGTAAGAAGGTGATATTTTTGTAAAGTTTGAAGGATATAAGGATGTGGCTTTCTAGAGGAAAGGGGTCTCAGGAAGAGGAAATAGCTTGTGCAAAGACCCCAGGTTGGGAGTGTGCCTGGCTGGGTTTGAGACAGTGTGGCTGGGATGGTGAGTGAGGTATGCAGAAGAGATCAGAGAGGAATGGGCAGATCATGCTAAGGCTTGCAAGCCATTTTAAGGAATCAGCTTTGACAGTGTGAAATGGAGGCCAATGCTATGTTTTGAATAGAGATATAACATGATAAGACTAACCTTTTAAAAAATTTCTCTTGCTGCTACATCAGACTATAGAGGTAAAGGTAGGATGAGGTCGGGGTGGGAGTACAGGGTGTTAGCAGTGGTGGTAAGTGATCATGCATATGGCTTTGTACGTTTTAAACCGTTTTTAAATTCAATTAGACTCCTTAGAAAGTATGCAGACTATGTCTGCCATAACCACAGACATATGTAAAGTATGACAGTTGATATATAGTAACAATCTAATAAATATTATATTTTGGATAGAAAAATGAGTTTTTTAGAAATAAAACCAGGTATTACTTGCCTAATTCAAAATCTCAATATTTTACACAGGTTCTACCTGTAAAACTCAGTTCATCCCTATGAGACTGGTGCTATGATTACACCTACCATACTGATGAGGAAACTGAGGCACAGGTGGTTATAAAACTCATCCAGGCCTAGGAGTTATCAGAGCAGAGATGAAGTTGAGTAAGCTGGTCCCAAGACACTTGCTCTTCACACTATGCAATACTGCTTCAAGGAAGGAAATTATAATTCACTCTAATTCATGGATTCAAAACCAGGAGTTTTTATGCTTGGCATCCATTCATTTTCATAACTGCAGAAACATGATAGATAAGGTACACGCAGATACTAGCCTGAAACATACTTTCTTTGTGAAATCAAGTCAGCCACATTAAGAAAATCTGAAATGTGCCATAAAAAGCAGCAAATTGTTAGTGATAGTTCAAATTGTACCTTTTATTTTTATTCGGTGCTGCAATATGTCAGAGTAGAAAATGTACTATGAGCAATTTGTTGTCTGAAACACTAAAGTGGCTTTCTGGCAGACTAAGATAATACATCTTCTCAGTGTAACACTATATTTGAATGCATAGAATTGTTGCATTTAAACTTAGTAATGCTACATTTTTCCAACTCAGTTGGTGGTGTATATTTTGAGATAAATGACTGAAGAATCCAATTATACACTTCAGGTAAAGGGCACAATGAACAGCCAAAAAAGGAGCTTTATTTAGAAATACAGCACACCATATTTTTACCTCTAAAGGGAAAAAAATAAAGGCACATGACTGAAGATTAATGAACCATATGCAAAATTTATTGAATAATTTATTTGGCAAAATAAAAGGAACACATGAAAGAAGTTTGTGAAAAAATCAGCATTGTCATTTCTGTAGTGTTTAATATTGCAATAAAATTGAAATACAAAATAGGATGTGAAGTTGGTTAAGAAAGACAATTTTATCAGTGAAGAGTAATGATCCAAACATGCTGATGTGTTTTTAATGGCACAAGGCTATCATGAACTCCCTCAGTTCTTTAGAATACTAAGAATCCCTAGGAAGAAGATTTCTTTGTCTAGAAACCAAGTTTAAAAAATATACATATTGCTAAGAATGAAGTAAGACCCAGCTAATGTTTGAGAATTTCACATTTTTGATTTTTAAAATATATGCCTTTCACCAGCATGTTATATATTCAGGAATATGTATGTGCCTTGCCTCACAAATTAGATGAGATCCTGAAAATGTGTCTTAAGATAACAATCCTCCTCCATTGTTCTATTATAATTCTGACTTTCTTTAAAGGATAAGAAACAATTTACTCAGAACACTTTCATGCATGGTCTGTGTAGCTTCTCCAATGATGACAGAAAAGTAATCAAAGACAGTCAGGTATCACAATTTTTGCAGATGTACCAAAACAAGGTGAACCTTCCTCAAGGACCCCCTCAGCAAAAGAAATGTTGAACACTCAAAATTGCTGGACACTTAACAAGATGGAAATCAGAACCTTTACTATCTAGAATTTATGGAAATTGGGTCTCACAAACTGCCCGATTAAAGATTTTAATCGAAATAAGACAGCTTCAAAAGCTATTATGAATCATTTCCAGGCTTGATTTCAACACCTTCACAAATATTCCTTAAGTAGCCGATCTTTGTCAAGAAATATTCAAGGCTGTGGGTGAAAGAATTTAAAGATGAATAAAATAGTCTCTGCTCTTAAAGAGTTTATTTAATCGATCAAGGAGTTTATTTAATTGAATGGTTTGCCTGGTATAGTAGTGTCCCCAGTCAGGACTGGGAGTATAGTAGTGCACAAGAAAAAGAATCCGGCTTTAAAGAATTTACATAATAATGGTACCGTCAATAAACAAGTAATCAAATAAACAAATACTGATAACATGTCTTTGCAGTTGGTAAAGAATCTGCCTGCAGCACAGGAGACCTGGGTTCAATCTCTGGGTTGGGAAGATCCCCTGGAGAAGGAGATGGCAACCCACTCCAGTATCCTTGCCTGGAAAATCTCATGGACAGAGGAGCCTGGCGTGCTGCAGTCCATGGGGTTGCAAAGAGTCAGGCACGACTGACTTAACTTAACATGTCATTGCAGGTGATAAAAAGTACAATGAGAAAAAATAAAGTAACTTTATGGGGAAATGATGGGGACAGAGGGGTTCCTATTATAGATGTGACTGACAAGGAGAACTTTCTGAGGCACTTTTACCAAGACCTGAATGAATTTCAGGAATGAGCTATGGAAAAACATATGAAAAAGAATACCAGATGTCAGGCAGGATCCCTGGGATCCCTGAGCCCAACAGGAAGGCAAATAGCTAGAATAAAGCACAGTTATTCTAGTAAGGGAGCGAAAGAAAGGGCTATGAGGATGGAGAAGTCACCTGGAACCAGGTTATATGAGGCCATGGTAAGAGTTTTAGATTTTTGCCACCGTGGGAAGAAAAGCCATTCTCAGGTTGAATGATATGATCTGATTTCTGTTTTATAAGAGCACTCAGCTTGAAACCTATTCTGAGGTAGAGTCCACAGTGCTTACTGATGGATCAAAGTGAAGTATGGGGAAAAAAGAAGAATCAAAGTTAGCATCTATGATGTTTGAGGCACTGGTTGACCCTGAGTATCATGTACCTGGATGGGAAACAGTCTGAGAGTTACTGTGTTGTGAAGCAGATTAGGACTTAAGTTTGAATGTGCTAAGTTTGAAATGCCTATTAGTCATTAAACTGGAGATGTCCAAGGGGGCCACTGGTAATACTAGAGTCTGGCAGGTTATAGTCCATGAGGCTGCAAAAGAGTTAGATATGATGTAGTGACTAGACAACAACAAATAGCAGAAAAACAATAATCCAGTTTAAAAACTGGGCAAAGGACCTAAATATAAGGAAGAATGTGAGAGCTGCAGATATAAATTAGAAAGTCATAGTGTAAGAATGCAATTTAAAGCCCAAGGAGTGAAGGAAATTTCTCCAGCACATGAATGTAGACCTTTTTGCCTTTTCATACTGTTCATGGGGTTCCCAAGGCAGAGCTCCAACCAATGAATCCTAAAGGAAATCAGTCCTAAATATTCATTGGAAAGACTGATGCTGAAGCTGAAACTCCAATACTTTGGCCACCTGATGTGAAGAACTGACTTATTGGAAAAGACCCTGATGCTGGGAAAGATTGAAGGTGAGAGAAGGGGACGACAGAGGATAAGATGGTTGGATGGTATCACTGACGCGATGGACGTGAGTTTGAGCAGGCTCCAGGGGTTGGTGATGGACAGGGAAGCCTAAGAGTCAGACATGACTGAGCAACTGAACTGAACTGAACTGAATATAGACAGACAAGGGTTAGAGGTCTGAACCCTCAGTGTTTAGGTGATAGAAAAGTAATGTGAGATCATAGTAGCTAATGTAGTATAAGCAGAACTAAGAAAATAACCATGGATATTGACAGTTGTTCTAAAGGTGTACTGCTGCACAACGAAACTTCCAAAAACTGAGTGGCGTGAAACAGCCACCGTTTTGTAAGATCATGATTCTATGGGTCATCAATTTAGGCAAGTCAAACTAGGAATGATTTATCATTCAGTTGGGCTGGCTAAAACAAGTGGGAATTGTTGCATCCATATATATACATCAGTTCTCTACTTAGCCTCTCTACACGAAAGTTTGGACTTTCTCACTGGATAGTGGTATCAGAGTATTCAAACACTTTGGTCAAACTCCAAGAAACTAAGCTAGAAACTGTCATTCTCTTAATAATTGGAGCCTAAATTGGTAGTGTTCCTTCTGCCATAATCTCCTGTTCAAATCAGTATTGACAGTCAGCCCATGTTCACTTAAGAGAAATGCTCCCCGCCTGACTATGTTTAAACTACCATGCCAATCTCTTAATAGCTATTAACTATTAAAAAATAGTCATTTCTTGAACCACCATGTATAAAAGAATAAACTAAGAGGAAAATTATTTTTAGACAAATAAAAATGAGAACACAACATAACAGAACTTTGGAGATACAGCAAAAGCAGTTCTAGACGCAAATTTTATAGCTATAAATCCACTTCTCAAGTAAATGGAAAGATTGTAAATAACCTAACTTTGCATCTCAAGACTTAAACATAAGTGCTGAAGCCATAAAACTGCTAGAAGAAAATATAGGAAAAAATTCTTTGATACAGGCCTTAGCAATGATTCTTTTGGAGATGAAACTTAAAGGACAATCAACAGAATCAAAAATAAGTGGGATTATATCACACTAAAAACTTCTACACAGCAAAAGAAATGATCAACAAAATAGTGAAGGCAACTTTATAGAATACACTAGTATTCTTCCCTGGAAAATCCCATGGACAGAGGACCCTGGTGGGCTACAATCCATGGGGTTGCAAAAGAGTCAGACATGACTTAGTGACTAAACAACAACAAATAGAAGAAAAACAATAATCTAGTTTAAAAATGGGTGAAGGACCTAAATAAAAAACCAGTTACCACAAAACTCCCAGAAGAAAACAGGCAGAACACTCTTTGACATCAGTCACAACAATATTTTTTTTGGATCCATTGAGAAATGAAAGCAAAAATAAACAAATGGGACCTAATAAAACCTAGAAGCTTTTGCACAGCAAAGGAAACCATAAACAAAAAGAAACTTCTGCATAATGGGAGAAAATATCTGCAAATGATGCAATCAACAAGGGACTAATTTCTAAAATATAGAAATAACTCATACAGCTCCATATAAAAAAAACAAACAACCCAATCAAAAAATGGGCAGAAGACCTAAACAGATATTTCTTCCGAGAATACATACAGATAGCCAACAAACACATGAAGAGATGATCAACATCACTAATTATCAGAGAAATGCAGATCAAAATTGTAATGAGGTATCACTTCACATCTGTCAGAATCACCATCATCAAAAAAATCTACAAATAACAAATGCTAGAGAAGGTATAGAGAAAAAGGAGCCCTGCTACATTTCCAGTCAAATGTAAATTGGTGCAGCCACTATGGAGAACTGTATGGTGGCTCCTTAAAAAACCAAAAACAGAGCTACCATATGATCCAGCAATTCCAGTGCTGGGCATACATCCAGAAAAGATGAAAGCTCTACAGTGAAAATATATACGCACCTTAGTGTTCATAGCAGCACTATTTACATTAGTGAGGACATGGAAGCAACCTAAACATCCATCAATAGATAAATGGATAAATAAGATGTGGTATAAATAAATTTACAATAGAATATTACTTAGTCACAATAAAGAATGAGATTATGTCATTCTCAGCATCACGGATGGATTTAGAAACTATCATACTAAGTGAAGTCAGATAGAGAAAGACAAGTATATGATGTCACTTACATGCAGAATCTTTAAAAAATGGTATACCTAACATATATATATGGAATTTAGAAAGATGGTAACGAGAACCCAGCATGCGAGACAGTAAAAGGAACGCAGATGTATAGAACAGACTCGTGGACTCTGTGGATGAGGGCAAGGGTGGGATGATATGGGAGAATGGCATTGAAACATGTTAATTATCATATGTGTAATCAATTGCCAGCCCAGGATTGATGCTTGGGGCTGGTGCATCGAGATTTCCCAGGGGGAGGGAGGAGGGAGGGAGGAGGGAGGGGGGTTCTGGAGGGGGAGCATATGTAAACCCATGGCAATATCATGTCATTGTATGGCAAAACTAATAAAAAAATGGTATAAATGAGCTTACTTACAAAAGAGAAATAGACTTACAGACATAGAAAACAGAGGTTATCAAAAGGGAAAAGTCAAGGGGTAGAGATAAATTGGGAATTTGTGGTTAACAGATACACAGTATTATATACACAGACAAACAAGGACCTATTGTATAGCACAGGGAACTATATTCAGTATCGTGTCATAACAATAATGGGAAATAATCTGAAAAAGTATGAATCGCTTTGCTCTAAACCCAAAGCATTGTAAATCAATTATACTTCAATTTTAAAAACTGGCTGAAGTCATGAATAGACGTTTATTCAAAGACAAACAAACAGTATAAGAAAAAGTGCTTAACATCACTAATCACTGGAGATATGCAAATCAAAACCAGAATAAGATACCATGTTATGCCTGTTATAATGCCATCACTGAAAAGATGAGAGACTATAAATACTGGTGAGGATGTAGAGAATAGGAAATCCTTTTGCACTGTTGGTTGGATTGTAAATTGGTATAGCCAATATGGAAAATGTGTTGTTTCTTCAAGAAATTAAAACTACAGCTACCATATGATCCAGCAATTCCTATATATCCAAAGAAAGTTAAATCATTATTTTGAATAGACGTCTGCACATACATGTTCACTCCAGCATTATTTAAAATAGTCAAGACATGCGACATGCCAGGCTTGATGAAGCACAGGCTGGAATCACTACTGCTGGGAGAAATATCAATAACCCCAGATACACAGATGACACCCCATCCTTATGGTAGAAAGCAAAGAAGAACTAAAGAGACTCTTGATGAAAGTAAAAGAGGAGAGTGAAAAGGTTGGCTTAAAACTCAACATTCAGAAAATGAAGATCATGGCATCCGATCCCATCACTTCATGGAAAATAGATGGGGAAATAATGGAAACAGTGAGAGACTTTATTTTTTTGGCCTCCAAAATCACTGCAGATGGTGACTGCAGCCATGAAATTAAAAGACGCTTGCTCCTTGGAAGAAAAGCTATGACCAAACTAGACAGCATATTATAAAGCAGAGACATTATTTTGCCAACAAAGGTCCATCAGGTCAAAGCTATGGTTTTACCAGTAGCCATTTATGGATGTGAGAGTTGGACTGTAAAGAAAGCTGAGTACTGAAGAATTAATGCTTTTGAACTGTGGTGTTGGAGAAGACTCTTGAGAGTCTCTTGGACTACATGGAGATCCAACCAGTCCATCCTAAAGGAAATCATGCCTGAATATTCATTGGAAGGACTGATGCTGAAGCTGAAACTCAAATACTTTGGCCACCTGATGTGAAGAACTGACTCACTGGAAAAGACCCTGATGCTGGGAAAGATTGAAAGCAGGAGGAGAAGGGGATGACAGAGGATGAGATGGTTGGATGGCATCACAGACTCTATGGACATGAGTTTGAGTAAGCTCTGAGTGTTGGTGGACAGGGAAGCCTGGTGTGCTGCAGTCCATGGGGTCACAGAGTCAGACATGACTGAGCGACTGAACAGAACTGAAATGAAGACATGCAAACAACCTAAGTCTCCATCAACACTTAAAGGATTTTTTTTTAATGTGATAAATATATATACAGTCCATACACAATGGACTATTTTTCAGCCATTGAAAAGGAAATCCTGTCATTTGAAACCACAGGGATGGACCTTGAGGGCATTGTGTTAAGAGAACTAAAAAAAAGGAAAATACTATGTGATTTTACTTATATGTGGAATCCAAAAACAAACTCATAGACCCAGGGAAAAGATTAGTAGTCATCAAAGGTCAGGGGTGGGGTCAGGAGAACTAACTGAAGGTGATGAAAAGGTACAAACTTACTGTTATAAGATAAATAAGTGCTAAGGAGGAAATGTACAACATTATGACTGTGCTAACACCGCTAAGTTTCTTCAGTCATGTCCAATGCTTTACAACTCCTTGGACCATAGCCCACCAGGCTCCTCTGTCCATGGGGTTCTTCAGGCAAGAATACTGGAGTAGGTTGCCAAGCCCTTCTCCAGGGGATCTTCCCAACCCAGGGACTGAACCTGCTTCTCTTATATCACTTTCATTAGCAGGCAGGTTCTTCACAACTAGCACCACCCTGCTGTATGGATGATATACTTGGAATCTGTCCTGTTGGGTTTAGACAGACCAATGGGAAGGCCTGAGCATCTGGGAAGGAGCAGAAAAATCACAGAGGAATACAATCGAAGATCTGTAGTCTCCAGAAGCAAACCAGGATACAGACTGCAATCACTGTATTTCCCGAGATGACCCATCTGCTCTCTCCTATCTATACCTGACTCTCCCATCCAAGAGAAATCATCATGTTTGCTTTTCAAGGTAAAACATTGATTCAGCCTCCAGCCTGTATGTTCTCTGCTTACTGAGCCCTGCAGGCAACGTCACATTTGTACTTTTATCCCTGCCTTTCAACTGTGTTTCTTTAAAAATAACTTTCCTATTAAACACCATTTCTCTGAACAATCTCAAGCTCTTTACATTCCTAGCTGGACTGTTTCAAAAATATCTGCCATTTCTCACAGACTGATGTTTTTAACCCTTATTGAACTAACCCTACCTCTAGATTTATGTGGTTTAGCAAATAAATGGATGCTGTAGTTGGTGACCTTTTTATAGATAGAAGTGCTTATTTTAAGTTTCTAGAACCAGGCAGACTTGAATTTGAATCCTACCTCTGAGTAGCTGTGTGACCTTAAGCACATTCATTAATCTGAGCCTTAGTTTGTTCATCCTTAAAATGGGCTAATAAAAATGATGCTGTTTAGGTATGATGTGTAAGATACTGGACATATAATGGGGTGCTAGAACAGAAACGGACCCTGGCTCAATTAGTTTATAATGTGTTATGGACTGAATTGTGTCTTTTCCAAATTCACATGTCAAAACCCATGTCTCCAATGTAACCATATTTGAAGACAGCACCTTTATCAGCCATTGCACTCTGACAAATTTCCTATCCTTCCTTCCCACCCAACATTCAGAAAACTAAGACCATGGCATCTGGTCCCATCACTTCATGGCAAATAGATGGGGAAACAGTGGCTGACTATTTTTCTGGGCTCCAAAATCACTGCAGATGGTGATTGCAGCCATGAAATTAAAAGATGATTACTCCTTCGAACTAAGGTTATGGCCAACCTAGATAGCATATTGAAAAGCAGAGACATTACTTTGTTAACAAAGGTCCATCTACTCAAGGCTATGGTTTTTCCAGTAGTCATGTATGGATGTGAGAGTTGCACTATAAAGAAAGCTGAGTGTTGAAGAATTGATGCTTTTGAACCGTGGTATTGGAGAAGACTCTTTTTTTTTTTTATTGTTTTTGCCATTCAATGTCATGATATCACCATGGGTTTACATATGCTCCCCCCCTAGAACCCCCCTCCCTCCTCCCTCGCCCCCTGGAAATCTCGCTGCACTAGCCCCGAGCATCAATCCTGGGCTGGCGATTGACTAGACATATGATAATTAACTTGTTTCAATGCCCTTCTCCCATATCCTCCCACCCCTACCCTCATCCACAGAATCCACAAGAAGACTCTTGAGCGTCCCTTGGATGGCAAGGAAATCCAACTAGTCCATCCTATAGGAGATCAGTCCTGGGTGTTCATTGGAAGGACTGATGCTGAAGCTGAAACTCCAATACTTTGGCCACTTGAAGCGAAGAGCTGACTCATTTGAAAAGACCTTGATGCTGGGAAAGATTGAGAGCAGGAGGAGAAGGGGACGACAGAGGATGACATGGATGGATGGCATCATCAACTCAATGGACATGGGTTTAGGTGGACTTCGGGAGCTGGTGATGGACAGGGAGGCCTGGTGTGCTGCGGTTCATGGGGTCGCAAAGTCAAACACGACTGAGCAACTGAACTGTACTTCCCATCCCGAATAAAACAGCAACATTTCTTCTTAGAGTATATATTTACAGGTGAGGAATTATGCTGTGTAATCATACCACGTATGTATTGAAATATGGCTTCTGTTTAACTCTAATTTCCTTGGGTTTGCATGTTCAAACAATTCTATTCTTTTTGCCTTTACTTGAATTATTTCAACTGGTTGCAAGAACTCCATAAAAAAGCTTTTATTAGAGTTAGGACTGAGCCTAGAGCACTCCTAGATACTACAGGGGTCCTAAATGCATGCATCTCAAGGAGAATGATAATAGCTACCATGTACTCAGCTTTGTTTGGAAGCAGGCAACTGTGTTGAGCGCTACATGAAGTATATGATTTCACCTAAACTGTAAGCCACTATTTCACTTTACAAGTGGGAACATTGTCATGAGAGAAATTAAGTAACTTAAGTTCACATAAATATGTGGAAGAGGTGAAAATTTAATTTAAGGTTGATACAACTACATACTCTTTATAGTTCTACTAGAGATGTATCTTTAAAGACTATGTAGCACTGTGTATGCTTTGAAACTTCAATAAATACTATTTTATATATGTTTAGAAATACTATATTTATAGACTATACACTAACCTGTCACTAATTTTCAATCAACAATGTTTTTGAAATTTAATATTTTCACATTACATCTGTATCCCTCATATTGATGATTACCAAGTATTTGATTTCATAAACATGAAATAAGCAACCATTTATCCAGTCTCCCAATGATACATATTGTTATGTTTTCATTTTGTTAACAAAAATTCTACAATAACTATCATTTCACATATTTTCATGTGCACACATGAGATCTTCTCTAGAGTATATACTTAGACATGGGTCTATGTCTAGAGTATATATCTAAAAATAGGTTATAGAATAAGCTCATCTTCACCTTTATTAGATGTTATTGTAGTACAATGCAAAATGTGTGTACAGTGCTATGCTCTCAACAACAGTATATAAACTGAAAAGCTTTCAACAGCAAAGGAAACCATAAACAAAAAGACAATCTTCAGAATGGTAGAAAATATTTGCAAATGAAGCAATCAACAAGAGATTAATCTACAAACTATACAAACAGCTCATGAAACTCAATATTAAAAAAGCAAACCACTCATCAAAAAATGGGTAAAGATCGTATACATAAGATCTAAATAGACATTTCTCCAAAGACATCATACAGATGACTAAAAAACATATGAAAGGACGCTCACCATCACTAATTATTAGAGAAATGCTAATCAAAACTACAATGAGGTATCATCACCTCACACCAGTCAGAATGTTTATCATCAAAAAATTTATAAACAATAATTACTGGACAGGGTATGGAGAAAAGGGAGCCCTCCTACACTGTTTGTGGGAATGTAAATTGATTCAGCCACAATGGAGAACAGTACTGTATGGAGGTTCCTTAAAAATCTAAAAACAGACTACCATATAATCTAGCAATCCCACTTCTAGGCATATACCCAAAGAAAATTATAATTTGAAAAGAAAGATGCACTCCATGCTCACTAAAGCACTATTTACAATAGCAGGGTATTGTAAATACCCTAAATGTCCATTAACAGATGAATGGGTAAAGGTGTTGTACATAAAAACAGTGGAATATTCAGTTCAGTTCAGTTGCTCACTCATGTCCATCTCTCTGCAACCCCACGAATCATAGCACGCCAGGCCTCCCTGTCCATTTCTAACTCCTGGAGTCTACCCAAACTCATGTTCATCAAGTTGGTGATGCCATCCAGCCATCTCATCCACAGTCATCCCTTTATCCTCCTGACTCAATTCCTCCCAGCATTAGGGTCTTTTCCAATGAGTCAACTCTTCGCATGAAGTGGTCAAAGTATTGGAGTTTCAGCTTCTACATCAGTCCTTCCAATGAACACCCAGGACTGATCTCCTTTAGGATGGACTCGTTGGATATCCTTGCAGTTCAACGGACTCTCAAGAGTCTTTTCCAACACCACAGTTCAAAAGCATCAATTCTTTGGCACTCAGCTTTCTTCACCATCCAACTCTCACATCCACACATAACCACTGGAAAAACCATAGCCTTGACTAGATGGACCTTTGTTGGCAAAGTAATGTCTCTGCTTTTAAATATGCTATGTAGGTTGGTTATAACTTTCCTTCCAAGGAGTAAGCATTTTTTTTTTTTAATTTCATGGCTGCAATCACCACATGCAGTGATTTTGGAGTCCAGAAAAATAAAGTCTGACTCTGTTTCCACTCTTTCCCCACCTATTTCCCATGAAGTGATGGGACCAGATTCCATGATCTTAGTTTTCTGAATGTTGAGCTTTAAGCCAATTTTTTCACTCTCTTCTTTGACTTTCATCAAGAGACTCTATTTCCTCTTCACTTTCTGCCATAAGGGTAGTGTCTTCTGCATATTTGAGGTTATTGATATTTCTCCCAGCAATCTTGATTTCAGCTTGCGCTTCTTCCAGCCCAGCATTTCTCATGATGTACTCTGCATATAAGTTAAATAAGCAGGGTGACATACTCCTTTTCCTATTTGGAACCAGTCTGTTGTTCCATGTCCAGTTCTAACTATTGCCTCCTTACCTGCATACAGGCTTCTCAAGAGACAAGTCAGAAGGTCTGGTATTCCCATCTCTTTCAGAATTTTCCATAGTTTATTGTGATCCACACAGTCAAAGGTTTTGGCATAGTCAATAAAGCAGAAATAGATGGTTTTCTGGAACTCTCTTGCTTTTTCGATGATTCAGTGAATGTTGGTAATTTGATCTCTGGTTCCTCTCCCTTTTCTAAAACCAGTTTGAACATCTGGAAGTTCACAGTTCACATAGTGCTGAAGCCTGGCTTGAAGAATTTGGAGCATTACTTTATTAGCGTACTCAACCACAAAAAGGACAAAATAATGTCATTTGCTGCAACATAGATGGACCTAGAGACTGTCATACTGAGTGAAGCATGTCAGAAAATGACAAATATGATATCACTTATATGTGGAATCTTAAAAATGGGTACAAGTAAACTTCATAAAACAGAAGTATAAATAAACAGAAGTATAAATAAAAGTACAGTCACAGATATAGAAAACAAACATATGGCTACCAGGGAGTAAGAGAGGGAGGGACAAATCAGGAGACTGAGATTGACATATACACATTACTACATATCAAACAGATAACTAATAAGAACCTACTGTATAGCCAGGGAACTCTGCTCAATACTCTGTAATGTTCTACATGGGAAAAGAAACTAAAAATTATTGGATATATATATGTATAACTGATCTATTTTGCTGTACACCTAAAACTAATGCAACATTATAAATCAAATACACTTCAATATAAAATTTAAAATATAAATAAAAGGAAAATGAATCTTCTTTTTCTACTCGTAGTCTTACCAATAATCAGAGAAATGTTTGTGTTTTGGCCAAATTTTGATGGGTTTGAAAAGCTAACACATTATTTAATTGCCCTTTCTTGATTAGTAGTGAAAGACAGAATATATTTTTATAGAATTTTCTTTGGCAAATTATTTGCTTATAACCTGTTCAAGTGCTTTTTTCTACTGGGTTGAGAGTCATCTTCTTATAGATTTATACTTCTTTATTATAAAAACTTCTTCTGTGGTTTAGGTACCCCATGTCTTTTACTCTATTGCTTTTTTTAAGCTGTTTTAAATAAGTGAGCTGTAAAACTTCAGTGTAGTCTAATTTAATTTTCTTCATGGTTAATGTTCTGTGTACGTCATTTAATAAAACCTTCCATGTCCTAGGATACTAAAAATTGTATTCTAAAATTTTGTTCTAAAGCTTTAGAATTTGATTTCTCTTTTACAGTTTTAATTCATCTGTAACTGGTTTTGTGTATAGTGTGAGATACAAATGTAGTTTTACCTCTTCTGTTTAGATAATAAGTTATAACAACATCAGTTGTTAATTTATTTGTAATTTTACACCAGGCTCCTCTGTCCATGGAACTCTCCAGGCATGGAGAATACTGGAATGGGTAGCCATTCCCTTCTCCAGAGGATCTTCCTGACCCAGGGATAGAATCTGGGTCTTTTGCATTGCAGGCAGATTGTTTACATCCTGAGCCATCCATGGAAGCCCCATTTGTAACATTAGCTATGTTAAATACAGTATATGCAAGATTAAATATGTTTAAATATTAAAGGGTCTGTTTCTGGGTTACTCTCCACCACTGATTCAATGTATTATTTATATAGTGTTTTAATATCATAATAAATCTTGGTATCTGGTCTCACTTTTTATTTTCTTCAACTTTTTCTTGGATATTCCTTGACATTCATTGTCCCAAAAGAATTTTTAAAATCTGTCAAATTCAGTGAAACACTGGAGACAGGGAAACTTTCACTGGGTTTGCTTCAGATGTCTAGAAAAATTAAATAGAAACACATTGCCTTATAATGGTGAATTTTCATATGAAAATATATCACTATTTTTATGCAATTATTTTTCCTTCACTTTTGTTTATAAACTTCCATGAATTACTATACATTTCAAGTTATTTCTATATGTACTATAGTTTAACTGACTCAACAGTATCTTTGTTTTTACTAATCCTCTAACTGCTTGTATAGTAATTGAGCCCATGTTGATCCTACAGACAGCAACTCTGATAAAGCTTTAGTTTTAAAAAATGTATTAAAGTGCCTTTGCAGTTCTCTCTAAGCAGTCATAACATCTGGAAAGAATAGAATATCGCTTTTCCCTTTCCCTGGCAGAAATTTCTTGTTATCCAACCCAAAGAACAATTTTCAGCCAGGCACATTGCCCTTCTTCTAAAAGACTAGATGTCTTAGGTAATTTTGCGCTAGATGTGACCATGTAACTTTGTTTTGGTCAATAAAATTTAAGCAAAGCAATGCGTGGGACTTTAGGAAAGGCTTCTTAAAAGAGAACAAATGAGCTTCTCCATTTTTTCTTTTTGGTTGCCTGGAATGAAAACATAAAGTGTGGGAGTTGGGCAATTACCCTGGATTATAAGGCAATATAAAAAGCTTGTGGAGCCTCAAAATAGAAGTGCTGGTCCCTGATGGCTGGGGAGTTGCCAGCACCAGTCATGGTTGTTGCCTTTTTTTTTTTTTTTTTTGTAAAATGAGAGAAACACTTTTTAAAGGTATTATGATTTAAAGTGCTTCTGTATGTGCAGATAAAACTATTCCTCAAGGGTAAACTTTCCATTTTTTTTATTACTTATTTGTTTTCCTTGGGCTATTGTACTGTCTTTGACTTTCAGAACAATATTAAGTAACAATATTCATAGTAGCCATCCTCCTCTTTTTTTTGAGTGTAATGAATCAAAACCTTCTCTGTTAAGTGTGATATTTGCTCTAGAGTTTTTGTAGACATGTTTTCTTATTAAGGATGAGAAAGTAAAAGGTATTTCTTATCGGTCATCAGCTGAGACTTACCTTCGTTAAATCAGAGAAGTAGTCATTAAATGCTCATAGAGAGCTGTATAAAACTAAAACTGACCATACATAAGCTTTTAAAGAATCCTGGTCTTTTAACATATTTTGTTCCTTTTTAATATGTAAAAGGGACATTTACAATACAAATGAAATCCATCAATGCCTGTAACAAAATAAATCTTACTATATTAGTGAAATAACCAAAATTAAAATGCCCATGTGAGAGAATCTTAAGAATTACTTTGCAACTGACACTTTTAAACTTTTCCTGGCTTCAACATAGCACCAATACAGACAGATGCTTTTTCCCTCTTATGAACAAGAGATGTTTTCAGTTTAGCATTTAAATTTTAATTATAGATCTCTGTAATTTGCTTTAAAGAAAAAAGCTACCATAAGCAACTATACAGCAATAAAGTGGACAGTCTTGAAGAAAAGGATAAGTACTTAGAAATGTACAATCTCCCTATACTGAACCAGGAAGAAATAGAAAACATGAATAGACGAATTACTGGCAGTTTTGTTGAATCAGTAATTTAAAAACTCCCAACAAATGAAAGTCCAGAATAAGATGGCTTCACAGGTAAATTCTACAAAACATTTAGAGAACAGTTAGTATCTATCCTTCTGAAACTATTTCAGAAATTGTTGAGGAAGGAACACTGCCAAACCACCACAGTGATTTGATATGCAGCCACCACACTCTCATACCAAAACCAGACAACAATATCATTAAAAAAGGAAATTATAGGCCAATATCACTGATGAATATACATGCAAAAATCCTCAACAAAATACTAGCTAACCAACTCCAACAGTAGTTTAAAAGGACCATACATTATGATCAAGTAAATTTACCCCAGGGATGCAAAAATCTTTCAGTATCTGTAAATCAATTAATGTGATACACCACATTAACAAATTAAAGAATAAATACCATATCATCATCTCCATAGATGCAGAAAAAGCTTTTGGTAAAGTTAAATATCCATTTATTATTAAAAACTCTCTGAAAAGTGAGCATAGAGGGAATATGTGCATGCATGCTTAGTCATGTCCAACTCTTTGTGACCCCATGGACTGTAAACTGCCACCTCCTCTCCAGGCAAGAATACTAGAGTGGGTTGCAATTTTCTCCCCCAGGGGATCTTCCTGACCCAGGGATTGAACCTGCACTCCTGCATTGGTGGGCAGATTCTTTACCACTGAGCCGCCTGGGAATACTAACGACCATATATGACAAATCCACAACTAAGAGCATACTCAGTGGTGAAAAGCTGGGAAAGAATTTTCTCTAAGATCAGAAACAAGACAAGGGTGCCCACTATTACCACTGTTATTCAACATAGTATTAGAAGTTCTAGCCATAGCAATCAGAGAAAAAATAAAAGGAATCCAAATTGGAAATAAAGAAGTAAAACTGTAGCTATTTGTAGATGACATGATACTATATAGAGAAGACAGAGAGATAGCCAATAGGCACATGAATATATGCTCAGCATCACTAATCATCAGAGAAATGAAAACCAAAACTACAATGACCTAACACCAGTCAGAATGGTTATTATCAAAGGCCCCAAAATAATAAATGCTGGAGAGGATATGGAGAAAAGAGCACCTTCTTGCACTGATGGTGGGAATGTACATTGGTACAACCATTATGCAGAACAGTATGGAGGTTCCCTAAAAAATTAAAACTAGAATTACTAGAAATACGATCCAGCAATCCCACTGCTGGGCATAAATCCAAGAGACAAAAATTCTAATTCAAAAAGATACATGCACCCCAATGTTCACAGCAGCACTATTTATAACAACCAAGATGTAGAAGCAACATACATGTCTATTGACAAATGAATAAAGAAAATGTGGTGTGTGTGTGTGTGTTTATAAACAATGGAATATTACTCAGCCATAAAAAGGATGAAAAAATGCCATTTGCAGCAACATGGTTGGACCTAGATTTAAAGTGAAGCCAGCCAAAGTCAAGTATCATGTGATATCACTTAAGGGTGGTATGTAAAAAATGATACAGATGAACTTATTTACAAAATACAAATAAATTCATAGACACTGGAAAAAACATATGGTCACCAAAGAGGAGAAAGGGGCTAGGAATACACTAGGGGGTTGGGATTAACAGATAGATACATACATATAAAATAGATGAACAGCAAGGGCCTGCTATACAGGACAGGGAACTATAGTCAATAACTTATAATAACCTATAATAGAAAATAATATGAAAAATGTATATATGGATTTAACTAAATCACTTTTCTACATGCCTGAAACTAACACAACATTGTAGATTAATTATATTTCAATTAAAAAATAAAGCAAAATTGCTTAAGATTTCACTTGAAAAAAATGCTAGATAATTTAACACAAAGTGAAAGTCCCTCAGTCATGTCTGTTTCTTTGCAACCCTATGGACTATACAGTCCTTTGAATTCTCCAGGCCAGAATACTGTGTGGATAGCCTTTCTCTTCTCCAGGGGATCTTCCCATCCCAGGGATCGAACCCAGGTCTCCCACGTTGCAGGTGGATTCTTTACCAGTTGAGCCACCAGGAAAGCCCAATTTGACACAAATCACAAAATGCTTCTTTTCTTTTAAAATAAAGGCAGATGGATTCTTTATATTTGCCATGTGACTTGGAATTTGTCACACACAAAAAATTCCAAGTCACATGGAAAATATAAAGAAGCCTCTGTCTTTATTTTAAAGGAAAAGCAGCATTCATTAAAGACTGTTCAGAAGAAATGAAGAATAAGGCCAATCAGAATATGAAATTCTCAAAAAACAGAACAATGGGAAAATGCATTTGATTTTTCTAGAATGTTCTTTTTATATTCACTGCCAAATAACAACCTTGATTATTTTTCAGAAGTCAAATACCTGCTAAGTATTATAAATATACTATAACATTTACTTTTCACGTTGTATGCAAATACTTTTTAATTCTTATCTCTTAAAATCCTGCAAACTACCTACCCACACAGGTCTTCTACCATATTTTAAACACACATCTGAATTTGTCAGCCGGATGTGCTGTAACTCTGACTGCCAAGTTCATCTGATGACACAAACAGGATTTGGATCAGCTACCCAATTTAGATTTTGAAATTTATATGATATCTGCCCTGAGTAGAACCTCAAACATCAGTGTTTTATTACTCAAAGGATTTTCAGTAATAACTATCAAAATATTTGAGTGTATAGACATACTACCAGTATACAAATTTTCCTTTGCCTTTAAATATAGTAATATTATAATGTATACTGCTTCAAGTCAGCTTTACCTTTAAATGTTAGGTTCATATTTTTCATCTCTTGATTCAATTACTTAGAAGATAGCCTTAAGGAAGCAGATGGTAAGTGGATGAGCAAAGACCTGAATTGTGATTTCTTAATTATTTAGCTACCTAAGCCCTAGAGATTAGTTGGTAAAGTGGCCTTTCCCCAGCCAAGAGACAATATATCTAAATTTTTCCAAAGATGCTGATACTAATGATCATCTTCACTATACAACTATATTTAAACAGAGCACATATTTCAGGAATAATAATCAGGGCTTTTTGATAAATAAAGTTTTTTTGGAAATAAGACATTATGTTTCCACCATAGAAAAATTTGAGAGTACTGGGAAAGTCAGATATAATGACATAATCTTGGAATAAAACTTAACACTTAAGTCAATCACATTCCCAGATGACTCAAGCTGCCTGTTTATACCATAAATGTATGGTATATGAATTTATACAAGTGAAGCTGAATTAAGGAAATAGAAAAGTGTCATAAGATTCTTGCTTTGACAGTGAAAAAATTAGATTATATGAAACTGTTAAATTCGACTCTTTTGATTTTCAAAATGCAAATTTCATGATGTTCATCCCAGAATTAATAGCTAATATCCATTAAGCACAAATGATTTTATGTACATTCAATCACTTAATCTTCATAGCCATACAGTGTGGTAGGTATAATACCTACCACAACATTTTACGGAAGACAAAAGAAAAAAAATCCAAAGGGGTTCAGGAATATCCTTTTAGTCATACATACAGTATTTCTTAGAGCTGAATTTAGAACCCAGGTGCTGTAACTCTGATACCAAAGCTCTGAATCCCTGGGCTACACTTACTTTGTATTTAGTCCACAGAATATAAGTTAATTAAATTCACTTTAGTTCAGAGTTGGAACTCTGAATTACAATATATTCCAAATGTCTATCCATTGGGCAAAATGTATAGCTGAATTGCAGATTGATTCATTACTTCCTCCTAGACAGATCCACCTGGATACCGTGCAGACTTCTTCTATTCAATATCACTAAAAGAAACCTTATCATCTTCCCTCACACTTTCCAGTGGCTCATGCCAAAATCCTGGGTATTGTCTTAGATTCTTTCTCCATTTCTAGTTAAATCATTTACCATGTTCAGTCATTGCTATCTCCTGTTTTGTTTTCACACATACTGTCTTCCCTCCACCATCTCTATAAAAGTCCCTCATCTGGACAATTATATTTGACTCATATTGTCCCATTTTTGCCAATGATTCATCTCCCTTAAGTTCATCAGTTATAAGGTAGATTTTTGAACATTCACATCTTAGGTTATTTCTCCCTCCTTTTCTGCTGGAGCACACTTATATGAAACACATATCATGCTGTTATACAACTTTTTATTGATTTTTCCCTGTCCCTACTAGTTTCAGGTCCACAAGCATTAGCTCGTATCTTGTAGTTACATTAATATTCCATAATGCCACGTTATACAAGTGTGAAATTTAATAATAATCCTTTATTGCAATTGAGATGTTTACCAACTACATACATTTTTTTAACCTCAGCATCTTAGATTATTTGCTTATTCATTACTTTAAAACTAGTCTAGGTCATTTGCAGGCACAGCATGTGAAATAAACCACTGAGTACCAAATGTCTGGTGTTGGTGGGGAAGGGATTAAAGAGAGAGGAAACTGATCTGATTTTCTGGGAACATGTACAAAACCAGAGATTTTACCCATGGGTAGCCCAATTCTACTAGACAAGGAATACAAAATGACTCTTCTTCCTCCATAATAATTTAGAACTGGTACATACATACCACATTTGCATCCTCTTTGCCCTCAATGGTTGTGAATATCATATCTGTGCTTCTTTTGACCATATGGCAAAGCATTCAGTTATCCTTCCCATCATCCTGGTTTGCACAACATGCCTTCATTTGGTTGAACTTAAGGGAATCCTGCAAGGCTTGCCCTTGTCGTGACATACACTTGGGAGTTGAGACCAAGGGCCAATACATGCAAGGCTTCTATCATCTCCTACATCACTAGTCCTTCAGCTTGCCCAAAGATAGAGGACGAGGGAAAGTATGCTTGCTGACCAACAGCTAACTCCCATGTTTTTTCTCTGACTGACTTCCCTACCCTTCATGTAGCAAACTGTATTTAGCCTCAAGAACATTAAGGGGCTTCCCAGGTGGTGCTAGAGGTAAAGAATCTGTACGCAGTGCATGAGACTTAAGAGATGAATTCTATCCCTGGGTTGGGAAGGTCACTTGAAGGAAGGGATGACTACCCACTCTAGTATTCTTCCCTGGAGAATCCCACGGACAGAGGAGGCTGGCAGGCTACAGTCCATAGGGTTGCAAAGAGTTGGGCACAACTGAAATGACTTAGCACACACAGGGACATTAAAACAGGGCTTTATTGATTATATATCCTTCTAGACTATTTTGTCTCATGCTTTGCCCTGGGCTTTTTAGTTTCAAAAATCAAGAATTTGCCTCGCCAGCTATTTCTGCTGTATCATACCTTCCGAGAGGAGAACAAGTACCAATTGTTCTTACTTCTTATTACTGCTTGAAAAAGGAAAGGTATAGACGTATAGGAAAAAAATAGGAGTTGCTACATCAAAATATTTTTGCATTTACTTTCCATTTTTCAAATTTGTTTTAATTTTAATCTTATTTAATCATTACTGTAGGGAAAACTCAGTTCTATTAATTAGGGCTAATATTTTTAATAATGGTAAAACATTGAAAGGATAAATTTTAAAACATTCAGCATCCTCCAATTCTACCGTAGGAATCACACGGTACTTTGAATAGCCTTTCTACATGAGGTTCAGTCTTTCTAAAAAATGTTTTTGTCTAATAATCACTTATAATTATAACACCAATAAATCAGGCTGTATAGCTGCCTAAATTTATATATGTTTTAATTATGTTTTCTTACTCATTTGCTCCAACACATTAAATCTAGTTTCATCATTAGTTTCGAAATGTGTGACTTTTAAATTAATGAGAACTTTAATTTTACTATGATGTAGAATAAAATGTAAAATGAAGAGAAGCCAAAAATATTTATGTTTTTGTGGGTCATTAAGTTTATTTTGAAGTTTTAGGTTTTCTTAAAACACACATCTGCAAAGTTTAAGGAGTTCAAACAGGAAAAAAAGAAAAAAAAAACAGCAAAATGTCTAACAAGTGCTAAATCATTTCTTCAATCAGCTATCCAGGACACTTAGCGTAGTTTTACACTTGTCATTTTTAGCCATGATTATTGAAAAACAAATTATTTCCCAGATAATCATGATGGTGTGATCACTCACCTAGAGCCAGACATCCTGGAATGTGAAGTCAAGTGCACCTTAGGAAGCATCACTATGAACAAAGCTAGTGGAGGTGATAGAATTCCAGTTGAGCTATTTCAAATCCTGAAAGATAATGCTGCAAAAGCGCTGCACTTAATATGCCAGCAAATTTGGAAAACTCAGTAGTGGCCACAGGACTGGAAAATGTCAGTTTTCATTCCAATCCCAAAGAAAGGCAATGCCAAAGAATCCTCAAACTACCGCACAATTGCACTCATCTCACACACTAGTAAAGTGATGCTTAAAATTTTCCAAGCCAAGCTTCAGCAATACATGAACCGTGAACTTCCAGATGTTCAAGCTGGTTTCAGAAAAGGCTGAGGAACCAGAGGTCAAATTGCCAACATCTGCTGGATCATCGAAAAAGCAAGAGAGTTCCAGAGAAACATCTATTTTTGCTTTATTGACTATGCCAAAGCCTTTGACTCTGTGGATCACAATAAACTATGGAAAATTCTGAAAGAGATGGGAATACCAGACCACCTGACCTGGCTCTTGAGAAACCTGTATGCAGGTTAGGAGGCAACAGTTAGAACTGGACATGGAACAACAGACTGGTTCCAAATAGGGAAAGGTGCACGTCAAGGCTGTATATTGTCACTGTGCTTTTTTAACTTCTATGGAGTGTGCATCATGAGAAACGCTCGGCTGGAAGAAGCACAAGCTGGAATCAAGTTTGCTGGGGGAAATATCAATAACCTCATATATGCAGATGACACCATCCTTATGGCAGAAAATGAATAAGAACTAAAGAGCTTCTTGATGAAAGTGAAAGAGAAGAGTGAAAGAGTTGGCTTAAAGCTCAACATTCAGAAAACTAAGACCATGGCATCTGGTCCCATCACTTCATGGCAAATAGATGGGGAAACAGTGCTGACTTTATTTTTCTGGGCTCCAAAATCACTGCAGATGGTGATTGCAGCCATGAAATTAAAAGATACTTACTCCTTGGAAGGAAAGCTATGACCAACCTAGATAGCATATTAAAAAGCAGAGACATTACTTTGTTAAAAAGGTCTGTCTAGTCAAGGCTATGGTTTTTCCAATGGTCATGTATGGATGTGAGATTTGAACTATAAAGAAAGCTGAGCTCTGAAGAATTGATGTTTTTGAACTGTGGTGTTGGAGAAGACTCTTGAGAGCCCCTTGGACTGCAAGGAGATCCAACTAGTCCATCCTAAAGGAGATCAGTCCTGGCTGTTCATTGGAAGGACTCATGTTGAAGCTGAAACTTCAATACTTCAGCCACCTCATGGAAAGAGCTGACTCATTTGAAAAGACCATGATGCTGGAAAAGCTGAGGGTAGGAGGAGAAGGGGACGACAGAGGATGAGATGGTTAGATAGCATCACTGACTCAATGGACATGGGTTTGGGTGGACTCCGGGAGTTGGTGATGGACAGGGAAGCCTGGCGTGCTGCGGTTCATGGGGTCGCAAAGAGTTGAACATGACTGAGTGACTGAATTGATTACAATACTTCCCTCAGAGGATTGTTACAAGGATTAATTGAGATAGAACAGAGTCTGACACGTGATAAATTCTTGAATGCATAGTAAATATGGTTCTGGTAGCACCCTGGGAGGAAATCATCAGAAAAAGTCAGAACTATCTCTGAGACTATATAGAAAGAGAGACCTTCTAGACTTAGAGGCTCATTGTAGGGAATTACAATGTGCATGGCTTTAATGGGAGGGAGAGGCAGTATGGGGTCCCCTGGTGACTCAGGAGGTAAAGAATCTGCCTTCAGTGTGAAAGACCCGAGTTTAATCCCTGGGTTGGGAAGATCCCCTGGAGAAGGGAACTGGCTACCCTTTCCTGTATTCTTGCCTGGAGCATCCCATGTACAGAGGAGCCTGGTGGGCTACAGTCCATGGGGTGGCAAAGAGTCCGACATGCCTGAAGCACACACCTACATACAAGAGGTAGTGCAGGTTGCTCAGAATCTAACAGGATGAAGAAAGGCACAGTACACACAAGTCCTTTGGCTGCTGCAGAGCAGCCCAGGCATGCAACGCATGGGTGACCTCCAAAAAGTAGAGATGTAGATGTAAGAGAAGTCACCATAGGAAGAGAAAAAAAACAGATAAAGGGGAAATAAACCTATAGAAAATTTCAGGAAGGGCAGCAAAGCCCTAAATAATGAGTCAGATACTGAGTGAAAGTTTCTAGCTGAGTGCATCCTCCTGCAAAACCAGAAATAGATCAAGAGCAGCCACCCAAACATTGTCAAAGTCACACTGAACTGCTAGAATTCACTTAGACTTAGTTGTCAAAATTAAATTAGATATAGCACTTTCTTTTAAACACATATTGCATATTGTATAATTATAATACTTGGTTATTCCTAAGCACACATTTATTTTTCTAATTCAACTTTCAGTTAAAAATCCTAAGAATTGGTTGTATTTTTGCAAACCATCTGATAAAATATGAGATAAATATATCAGATGAGGTTAATCTCATTTCTGAACCAATTCAGAATAAAATTTGAGAGGGAGGGATGTTCAGAATTGAAATCATGGATAGCAATAGTAGTGACATAAATATATTGAGATGTTTGTATTAATATATGAAAGCTTTCATATTTTAAAAATTATCTGAGAATGATTTACCTTCATTGTGACTGTGTTAAATATTACAAGTCATTTAATAAATGATGAAATATAATAAGTTATTATGTTATTATTTGGGGGTCATTAGTTAGTGCATTTAAGATCACAGTCATTTTGGAGGCAAACAGTAGGGAACTTCATAAATTAGGGTCCTTAAATTGTATTTCCATGAAGCATGTGGAGAATGATAAATTGAAGACCATCCCACCCACATACAATGATGTATCACCTTCTCATTTTCTGCCTCCCTGTTTTCACAAGTCTTCCACCTCATTTTCTCTTCATGCTGTCTGATTCTCTTATTTTTCCCTGATATCATCACTGTATATTTATTCTTTTTCTTTCTAAAAGGGAACACTAAAGAGAAAAAAAAATGGCAAATGTAACAGGAAGAATTAATCTGCTTTGTTTAACTATATCCTAAAAATGTAAAAGAAGAGCTTAATATTCAGCTTAAACTATTCACATTTTTGTTTTCTCTTTAGCACTCTTTATACATGTAACTGAAGCTCTAACACTTTGGCCACCTGATGTGAAGAAGTGACTCATTGGAAAAGACCCTGATGCTGGGAACGATTGAAGGCAGGAGAAGGGGATGACAGAGGACTAGATGGTTGGATGGCATCACTGACTCAATGGACTTGAGTTTGAGCAAGCTCCAGGAGTTGGTGATGGACAGGGAAGCCTGGTGTGCTGCAGTCCATGGGGTCACAAAAAGTCGGACACAACTGAGTGACTTAACTGAACTGATACGTGTATCTGACTTTTTGTGATTATTTTTAAAAATTTTAATATCTTGCTTTTTAGCAGGATGACCCTTGTGGCAAGGTAGAATCTACCTAACTTTTTTTATACCCTTGGCACCCACCACAGTGCCTCCATGTGGTAGGCATTATCAACATGTGTGGACAGAAAAATTTCTTAGATATGGATTAATCACTCATCCATCCATTTAACTTCAGAATGAAAGACACTGGTCAAGAGGTAGACTCAGCTGTGCACAAATTCTTACCCTTATGGATCTTACACTCTAGAAGGGGATATAGACAAGAACTATTAAAGAGATAATTATAAGATACAATTTAAGGTACTGATGAGTGCTATAAATAAAAAATGGATAAAAATAATAATGGGGGTGATAGGGAATGGGAATATTTTAGACAGAGTTGGTGTATGCAAACAAATGACAGGAAGATAAGAATGCAGAAACCAAAAGAAAGCATCTCATGGAAGGCCTTAGAAGTCTTGATCAGGACTTTATTTTGAGTTTAATGAGGAGCTATTAGAGGGTCATAGAGGAATAATGTAATGTGATTTACATTTTAAACGAAGCACTTTGACTGTTATATAGTAGAGAAAGATGGGTATCAAGGAGCATGTTCAAGGCTTTGCCTCAGTATGGAAGAAGAAACAATAAGTAGTGAGATTTGAGCTCTGTTTAGAAGTAGAGATGATAGTATTTCAAGATTTGGATGCCAGATGATCAGTTTCATACTTAAAGTTTTAAAACTCTTAATACAAACTTTATAAAATGGAGGGCATAGCTCTTATTCTCTCACATCAAAGCCCAGTTTGTTCTACTTCTTACATGTATCACATTCAAATAAACAAAACATTCTAGAAAATGCATTGTAAGAAATTCAAACTTCTATTGAATTGCCTTGGAAAGTACTATGGCGGATCATTCATCTCATACAAGCAACTCTCTGAAAATCCCCTTTCACCACCTTCTTTTCCTCTGCTTCTTATGTGGCTCAAAAGATGCCTGCTGTCCTCCTCCATCCTCTAGTTCCTCTCTCAATTCCCCCTCAATCATCTCAATCAATACCAGCCCATCTTCCTCTCTTCCTGTCTCCTTGTCATCTCAAGATACTCCTGACACCTGAAGGTAGATGAAAGTACTGCTCTGGCTATCTTTTTTCTTTCCTGTCCATTACCCACTCAGTACAGCAGAAACCAGGCTGTGCAGCTGTCACAATAGCAAAGCCAACTTCCTTAGCCTTAAAGTCAGAGCATCAGTGTGCTAGGTAGTTAGAATAGGAAAAAGGAGTCCAGAACGGCTCTGGCTAAAAGACAAAGAAGGGAAACGCCTGTGAAAATAGAGCAAAGGAAGGTCCGAGGACTGGCGAGAGAACCTGAGGTGAAGCAAACAGCCCTCTCTTTTGAGCTCACTCTCTCCTCTCTTTGCCTCTTTTGGGTCAGCCTGCCTTCACACCTCATGATGTATTTTCCTTTGCTTGCCAAATAAAACTGAGCTGTCCATCCGTTGCTTCAAATTTTTGCTGTGGTGAGACAGAAGCGAGGAAATTACAAAGTTCCCTGACATATGTGGTGCCGAACAAGCTCAGTTTTGGCTCCTCTTTTTATACATTTTTCTCCTCCCCCTGAGCCTGCCCTATGTAAACTGGGCTGGCCAGGACGACTGTTTGCTTCACCTTAGATTCTCACTCCAGTCCTCGGACCTTCCTCTCTTCTGTTTTCATGGGCTTTTCTCTTCTTTGTCCTTTAGCCACTGCCATTCTGGACTCCTTTTTCCTATTCTACCTACCTAAAAAGTGGAAGGTTTTGAGACTCATACATGTGTTGCTCCTCTGGCATTCATTATATGGACCATGAGCCAGAATTCAGAGGTCTAAAAGATCTAAAATTCAACTTAACTAAAATTTGAACTAGAAATATCAAAGAGTTATTCTGAGGATCAGTACAGAAAAGTAATCAAAATCTTGCTGTTTCTAAAACTGAAATACATACTTACTTGTATACCTGAATAACTGTCTTGAAAATCAAAGAAACAGTTTTATGACATACACTACATCATGCATTATTTAGGTATGAGAATGCAAATTTTCAACTGATTTAGGAAACACTAGCTTGAAAATGTTTATTATGGGTGGGCTTGATTCAAACTTACCTTGGTGAACCTGTTTATAAATTTTTTATTAACTTTTTAACTTGTAAAATAGATTTTTCTATTCTTAATTTATTTTTTATTCATCCAACTATTATAAATAACAGTTGATTAGTATTCTAAAGTACAGCTATACTTCTTTGATTATGAAATTATATGCATCTGCTCTTCAGGAGGACATGTTTAATAACAGAGTAAATTAATTGGTAGATAAAATATATCTTTTTAAATGTTTTAATGATTCATGTAATTCCAAAAATATATTCAAAATTGATTATGGAATATTAAATATGATACTATAATTGTGCCTTTCATCAACCTCTTATTTTGAAAAGAGTTATCAAAATCAGGTCTTTGTTTCCTATATTTTCATTCTTTTTTCTTAACTAGTGAGGTAACCTCTTATTATGTGCTTGCTAAATACTATTCTATATAAATACATGTATAAGAAAGTTCATTTTAGAGACACAAATGAAGCTTGAACATCTTTTTAAACATGACATTTTTTTTCTGTTAATAATAGCTTATTATAAAATCAATGGAAAATACAGAAGATCATAATAAAAGCAAAATTTTCCCAGAATACCACCATAAAGATAAAACATTTATCTTGAAATAATTTCAGTCTTTTTTCTATGCTTCTTTAAGTACATAAAATGGTTACCATTAATTGAAATAATTATGCATATTTTGCATCTTGGTTTTAATACTTAGCATTGTGTTATTAGCATTTTCTACATCAATAAAATTTATTTTAAAACAAAGTAACTTCAGATAATGGTAAGAGCTCTAAAGAATACAAAGCAGAATAATGATTTTCTGAGCAACTAAGGAAGGAAGATAGACTGTATTAGACTAGAGAGCCTGGAAGAGCTTTTCTGAGAAAGTATTTGAACTGAGGAGTTTTGATGGTTAAATGTATGTATCATCTTGACCAGACCATCAAGTGCCCAGACATTTGGTTAAACATCATTCTGGGTGTGTCTGTATCAGTGTTTATAAATGAGATTAATATTTGAGTTAGTTTATTATAAGTTCCAATTATAAGATAAATAAGTTCTGGGAATGTAATATACAACATAATGACTAAACAAAGTTGCTAAGAGTAGATTTTAAAAGTTCTCATTATAAGGAAAAATTGGTAACTATATGTGGTGATGAATTAATTAAGCTTATTGTGGAAATCATTTTAGCTATATATAGCTATCAAATCATTAAAATATATAAATACATAAAACAAATACAATGTTATATGTCAATTATATCTCAGTTTTTAAAGAAACTGAAGGAGTTGCTTGTATATTTTTGAGATTAATTGTTTGTCCGTTGCTTCATTGGCTATTATTTTCTCCCATTCTGAAGGCTGTCTTTTCACCTTGCTTATAGTTTCCTTTGCAGTGCAGAAGCTTTTAATTTTAATTAGGTCCCATTTGTTTATTCGTGCTTTTATTTCCGATATTCTGGGAGGTGGGTCATGTAGGATCCTGCTTTGGTTGATGTCAGAGAGTGTTTTCCCAATGTTATCCTCTAGGAGTTTTATAGTTTCTGCTCTTATGCTTAGATCTTTGATCCATTTTGAATTTATCTTTGTGTATGGTGTTAGAAAGTGTTCTAGTTTCATTCTTTTACAAGTGGCTATCCAGTTTTCCCAGCACCACTTGTTAAAGAGGTTGTCTTTTCTCCATTGTATATTCTTGCCTCCTTTGTCAAAGATAAGGTGTCCATAGATGCGTGGATTTATCTCTGGGCTATCTATTTTGTTCCATTGATCTATATTTCTGTCTTTGTGCCAGTACCATACTGTCTTAACGACTGTGGATTTGTAGTATAGCTTAAAGTCAGGTAGGTTGATTCCTCCAGTTCCATTCTTCTTTCTCAAGATTGCTTTGGCTATACGAGGTTTTTTGTATTTCCATACAAACTGAGAAATTATTTGTTCTAATTCTCTAAAAAAGACCTCTGGTAGCTTGATAAGAATTGCATTGAATCTATAGATTGCTTTGGGTAGTATACTCATTTTCACTATATTGATTCTTCCAATCCATGAACACGGCACATTTCTCCATCTGTTTGTGTCCTCTTTGATTTCTTTCATCAGTGTTTTATAGTTTTCTATATACAAGTCTTTTGTTTCTTTAGGTAGAAATACTCCTAAGTATTTTATTCTTTTTGATTCGATGGTGAATGGAATTGTTTCCATAATTTCTTTTTCTGTTTTTTCATTATTAGTGTATAGAAATGCCAGGGATTTCTGTGTGTTGATTTTGTATCCTGAAACTTTGCTATATTCACTGATACAAACAACTCCTGCAGCTCCATTCTAGGAAAATAAACAACCCAATCAAAAAGTGGGCCAAAGAATTGAACAGACGTTTCTCCAAAGAAGACATAAAAATGGCTAACAAACACATGAAAAGATGCTCAACATCACTCATTATCAGAGAAATGCAAATCAAAACCACAATGAGATATCACTTTACACCACTCAGAATGGCAGCAATCCAAAAATCCACAAGTAATAAATGCTGGAGAGGATGTGGAGAAAAGGGAACTCTCTTACACTGTTGGTGGGATTGCAAACTAGTACAGCCTCTATGGAAAACAGTGTGGAGGTTCCTTAAAAAACTGCAAATAGTCCTGCCATATGACCCAGCAATCCCACTGTTGGGCATATATACCGAGGAAACCAGAATTGAAAGAGACACGTGTACCCCAATGTTCATCACTGCATTGTTTACAATAGCCAGGACATGGAACCAAGCTAGATGCCCATCAACTGACGAATGGATAAGAAAGCTGTGGTACATATACACAATGGAATATTACTCAGCATTAAGGAAAAATTCATTTGAATCAGTTCTACTCAGATGGACGAAACTGGAGCCCATTATCCAGAGTGAAGTAAGCCAGAAGC